>VZSZ01001077.1:467941-483589 GCA_013398815.1 Ibidorhyncha struthersii
TCCCACTCTGGAGACATTCAAAACCCGCCTGGACGCTGTCCTGTGCAACCTGTTGTAGGTGACCCTGCTCTGGCGGGTGGGGTGGACTAGATGATGACCAGAGGTCCCTTCCAACCCTGACTATTCTGTGATTCTGTGATTCTGTGAATGTATGTTCTTAGCTTTATCAGCCCAGAATGTGGTCTCCCTTTGGACAACTGAGTCCCTTCCAGCAGCCACCAAGTAAGATGTCCCAGGCTGACAGAGGGCACACCTGGAAAATGAGGCTTTTCATTTTCAGGATGTCAGAAGAAATATGGCAAGCCGAATAGGCAACGGGACAATCCCAGCAGTCAAATACAGCTGTGTGCTCACAGACACATAATGTTTGAGAGACAGAAGTCACTGGAAGGATAACAGACTACAGTATAATCTTTCTTTTAAAAAATTTGGGCCAACCTCAGACCTTCTAGGGTCTGATTTATGGGTTTGAGCCTTCACATTGCTGAAGCGTACACTGTTGAGTGATTCGTTGTGCTTTTCACTGCACGTCAAGGGAAGCTGTTGCATAAATGCTTGCATAACTCATTCTAGAGGACAACTGAAGTCCCAGAACATCTATTATAGGAGGCAGAGACACAACCATAAAATGTTCTGAAAAAGCTATGAAAGAAGTGTGGAGTTAGAACACTGCAAATATATTGTGCTCTAAATATATGAAATATTTTCGAGTAAATTATCTTTTAATTTTCCATTTCAGATTTTTTTTCTTTAAAAAAGTTCTTAGTTCTAGAGGCTTAAAAAATTCATTTTCTTCATAGGAGTATTTAACTTAATACAAAAATGTGAGACTTGACCAACACAGTGATCAAATTGGAATCCTATTAGTAAATACCTTGCTTATTTGCAAAATACCTTGTTAATGACAAGGGAATAAGTAGGACTGAATAGGTGTTAAAAATAGGTGTGAAGAATAAAATTAAGTTACCAAATAAACATTGAGAGAGGCCTTAAACATTAAATATAGGAAACATTGGTTTTGTTTCTGCATCTCATTTGAGAGGGAAGGAGTTGGTTTTGTTCTATTCTCAGTCTCCACAGACTTTTCTTTTCGCACAGTGTCCTGGTACACCAGCGTAGGTACCCCAGTAAAAGTGTCGAGTTATCTGCTTCAAATTGCTTTGCACTCCACCTTGCTCTTTTCCTGTCACTTTTCTGTTCGTTATACAGAATCTTCCTACAGAAACAGCCTATGGTGTTTTCTTACTTTTGTTTTACCCAAAGGCAATCTGCAGTTTCTTTCAGACTATTGAAGGGAGGCAAGTTAGCATACATACCGGTGTCAGCCTTAAAACAGTCTGAATGCAGATTTAAAACTGCCAATCTGACAGGAGACACAATAGCACTTTATGATTTCTCTGGTGGCAAAACTCACTCAAGATCTGTGCAGATTGCTGCACTTCCAGTTTTGCTGATTCAGCTGTCTGCAAAGTAGACTCTAACCAGATCAATGAGCCCAGTAAAATCAAGACTAGGAAAGGTCTGTACCCGTGTAGTTTCAAGTACATGAAGCGTTCAGAAAAGGACTTGAATGAAAAGTGAGGACCTCAGCTTGAAAATTCAGTTCTTTATGTGTTATATAATGATCTCTAGTCCTCAAATTCATTGATCAGTGAAGGACAATGTGTCAGATGGGTCGGATATGTCATTTCATAACAGAAATTCAGGCAGACAGCAGAGACAACAGAAACTTATTAAAGCAATATCCACATAGAATGAAATAGTACAAGATAGACAAGGCCATCTGACAAATGAATAAACAAACAATATTTTACATTATTTGGATTAAGGTAAGATATACTATTAGAAACAGAAAAAGTAGCTGTTTAATATTAGCAGAGGGGAAATCAACAGAAAAAAGCAAATCTGCTCGTGGAGAGGTAGAAGGTAAGTAGAACAACCTAGCCGGGGATCTGTATCTGAGAGCTTCACAATAAATCAACTAAATTTATCTTCATGACACATTTATAAAGTAACAGTCTTATTTCACAGATGAATGACCAAATCACAGAGAAAACACATGGCTGAGCCAACTACCAAACTCATATCTAACAGTCCTTCCAAGCTAAATTGGAAAACATGTTTTGAATATATTTCAAAAAGTAAATAATAAGAAAGAGGGGGGAGGGGGGAGGAAAGAGATATAATACAGAGTGCCACTGACCTTCCATTATATTTCAAACTTAACTCATTGACATTTTGAATAGTAGCTACAGTATTCCTATCTACTCTAAAGAGGAGGTTTAGTGCATATCTATAGGAAGTATCCAGAAGTAGTCCCATTTGTTGAGAAAGCAGTCTATGCAGATTGATTCATTTGTGTTAAAGTCAGACATAACTTCTCTCTGTTCTTCACAACTACTCCAAAACCCAGAAAGGGACTTGTACAATAGACCAGTTTTATAACAGCTCCTTTAAACTTTTGAGTAGTAGGAGTGTGTCTATGTGAGCAAGCAGCGTAGTGTAACAGACACAGACCTCTAAGGTGAAATAGCTGGTGCTGAGTACCCAACATCTACTCTATACGTATTTCAGGGATTTTACATCAGACTAGCTCTAAACAACTAAGCAATTATCAATAGCTGGAGCACATTATATTCAATCCTGAAACACACCTCCTAGTTTAGCTTCATTCAAAAGCAATCCGGCTGATTGCTTTGCACCCCACAGTGAGAACCGTAACACAGTAAAGAGGTCAGCCTTGCTGTTTGCCTCAAAAGCGTGCTAATCCTGCAAAAGCCCTAATGTAGAACCCCTTTCTGTCTCACAAATTCATCCCTGTGTCATACCCAAAACCCTGAGTTCCTCATCTTCTTGTACAATTTGATGACTGGCTGAAAAACACAAGCATGCAGCTGACAGCTGGGAACTTGGGAGTTCTGATCCCTGAGCTATCATTGATTCTCACCGTCAGTCAGACAGATTCAGATCAGGAGGACATGTTTACCTACAGCATACATGATTATGCAGAATGGCTTGAATACACCATCAGACTTGGGTTTGCTTGGCATGCAGATTATCCCATAGGGAAAGAAGACACTTGCCTACAAGAGGAAAAAAAAAAAGAAACAACAACAACAAAAACAATCCCAAACACTTGCCTGGAATCAGGATGCTGCGGGAACAAAAAATCCCAATCTCAGAACAGACACCTCTGTGGCCTTCCTCAGCTATGAAACATACTCTGTCTATTCCAACTACAGCCACAAATCATTATAATCTGGGTCGAGGGGCTGCTGCAAAAACTGCTGTTGGTCCACAGTTTGAAGGTAAAATTGGCTAAGTATTCATTAAACCTTTCAGGAATGCAGTGAGTTACCTTAGCAATTTCCTTCTCACTGGGATGCAGGCAATATCCCATGCAATGCTTCTATGAAGAAATCACAGCTGTCATTTCAAAGTTAACATCTTAGACTATTACATCTCTAATTCGGTTTATTATTTTAAAGACTTACCTTCTAGTCATTTAGACAGGCCTTGTAGAGCAGTGGGAGCCATTCCAAATTAGAAATGAAATTAGAATCTAACTCTGTAAGAGAAATCTCAGTGCATTTCCCGATCAGCAGCCATACTCTGTTCCAGTTCTGCTCCCATACTCCAAAAGATCCAGGAAGCGAAAGGATCTGAGTATACTCTGTGATACTTATGGTATCTCTGTATTCCAAAAACGGCTGACTTCCAATAAGTTGTGGATTCAACAATAAATGCTCTTGACCAAAAATAGTTCGGTGTTCAATTACCAAGTGCATTTTCCTATACTGAGGATTCAGTTTTGCTGAATGCCCTGAACAAGGAGATGAATAGAAAAGTGGCACAGTTTCCTAGTGATACAAACTTATTCAGGACTGTCAAAAACTGACTGCGAGGAGTTGCAGAGAGTCTCATTGTACTGAGTGGCTGGGAGATAAAAGGCAGGTGGAATTCAGTGCTGATGAGTGTGAAGAAATGAGAAAAGTATTTTTAAATAGATAAAGGTGATGGATTCTAAATTAGTACTATGACTCAGGAATAGAAATTTTGGAGTAAACAGAAAACTGCATCTCCCTGCTCAGCAGTGGTCAAGAACATTTAAGAAACTGTTAGAAAAGGAAACAGAAAACTTCTTTATGCCACTAAGAAAACAAGTGTACCCACTTCTTGGATACCAGTCACAATTGCTCTAAGGAAGTACAGTAAGGATAGTAGAAATAGAGAGAAAGTTTGGTGAAGAATAATGTGATAGGACAGCTTTCATACAAAATGAGATGAGGACTCTTCAGCTTTTACGAAATATTTCTGTAAAATTTCTACTGCCCCAGAAAATGCTTCCAGCATAAATGGACAATGCTGAATTCTTAAAATTCTTCAAAGCTTATTAAGCATGACTGGATAGCATGACTATGAGGCACAATTATTATAGGAAAGCCATTTCACAAAACTGAGATGAAGGGATGTTCCAACATAATATGAGCTGATATAAAATATGACAGAGTGAACAGACTTGCAAGTTCTTCTCGCCAGTGCATATTTACACAAGCATATAAACTGTCTCAAAGTCAGTTAAAGAGATCCTTCCAAACTCTGTTTCCCATAACTTGATTGTCTTGATTGGCAGCTCCTGCTATACCATCAGCTTCACAGAGAGCTAATTTTTTTTCATTCTAACACCCACCATTGTCCTTATCATTGCCAAGTTCTTGAAATTGAATTGAAAAATAAACCTGTTAGGGTTCCATATTTTATCAAAGTAACAAGCACATCACAAAAGTTAGTTTGGATTCAAACATTAAATAATGGACAACTTTAAAGGATGTTAAAGTTTTTTGAAAGGACAAATGGACATTCAATTTGCTAAAAATTAGAGGACTGTAATCCTAATATTAAAATAAAAGTAATTTTTGTATTCATTCAGGAGATGTTCACACTATGGGTGTATATTTTACACATTCACTGTCATTATCTTCACATATTACTTGCACTGTTTTGACTATCATGACCTTTATTTCTTCCTAACAAAGAGTATTTATATTTAAGTTCCCATACTACTGAGAATACAGAAAAAGGTCTTTGTCACAAGGTACAGAGTTACAGGCACAAGAGGAAACGGGATGTTACTGAATGTTATCAGAGTAACACATCTTGTTTCTGGGGCTCTGCATGAGTTCATGCTGCTGAAAGTACCGGGGCAACACGTTGAGCAACTGAACTTTTCCCACAGACAGCAGCCATTTCAGAGGCAGACCTCATAAAGAATATGTTAATAAAATACTACTTTTTATTTTGTGTTAAATTGAAGAACATTAAATTTGAAGACCAAAAAGCATAAGCTTCAGAGTTTATAGTGGAACATGAACTAGTTGGAGTAGTTCTTGGCCAAACACTAATTGACCATTCCTAGATATAACGCAGAAGAAGGCAAGACATTTCGTTGTCTGGTAACCTTGAGATGTAAATGGAAAAGAAAATCTCACTCAAGAACATTCAAAAGGATAAGATTTGTTTCAGGACAGGATTGACATTTTGACATGGAGAGTGTGCAAAGAGAAAGCACTACAGTGAACATTTGTTTCTAACCTGTTGCATCAGGGATCGTTAGACACGTTGATCATGGCTAGTCATGACAGCTCCTCTGGGAGGAGCAGAGTCTGATAGGAGGAGGCATAGCTGCACCTCAGCTACCTGTTTGTCACAGAGAAGGAGGTTTTGTCAGTCAGTATGTAGCTTTCTATCCAAAAACACACTGAAAATTGGAAAATTAGAATTTGAAGCTCAAACTCAAGTTCACTTCTAGTTTTGAGGTTGTAATTGTCTTACTGTTACATATTGCATCATGGGGTGAATGAAGAACCCAGACACCCTGGGCATTGTGCTGGCATGCTGAATTATATTTGCACCTTGCAAATATAAAACAGTATTTATGTTCCCATAATGCCTCAAACATCAGACAACAAATTATTACTTTATGCTTATTATTATCGTGTTTGTTTTCCCTTCCATATAAAATCCATTCATTCAGTTCCATACCCAAGCAATGCTTTTCAAGGATTATGTTCTTAATGCCAGAAACAAGGTTGTTACACAATATCTGGAAAACTCTTGTATTGATAAGATAATCTACAAAAAGCTTGTGACTAGAACTGAGTTAACAGATAAAGGATAAGTACTCTGATGACAGGCACAGAGCAGAATATAAGCTAACGTGCTTTCCAGAATCAGGACCTGGTGACAAAATACAATTTAAATAAGGTTTTTGTTTGATTTTCTGATTTTAAGACATAGCAAAAGTATTAAAGCTCACCATGGCTAGGTCAAAATGTGGTAATGAAAAGGTTATTAGAAAACTTATTATTTCTAGTATTCACAAGACATAGTAATTTAAACATAAAGCCGGTGTGCTTTTTTTAAAGACCCAGATTAGTATACGTGGAACATGCAGGCACCATGTAATATTTCTGTTTCTTTATAACATATAAACTGTTTGATGGCTTTTTCCATAAAAGTAGTTCGCCTTTTTAATGACTCTGTTAAATTATTTTTTTTTTTGAAAAAAAAGTCGTGTAATGAGGATTGCCTGTATAGTTTGCAATAGAACAGAATCAGAAGCCCCAGGTTCAGTGGTCAAAAAAAATGACAAAACTATGATTCAGTGTGATGTTAAAGTTATAAAGAAATCAAATCTAATGCTGAGATTTTAACCATAAAATATTAACAAATTCGGGGTTAGAGTTGTCATGACAGATCCAGTAACTCCACATTTAAAAAAAAAATTGGATTTAATTGGCTTTAGTTTGAAAGTAATCCAGCAGAACAGAATCTTAACAGGTTGCATATGATTTTTACAATAATTCATATAACATTGCCTTCCCTGGTTTATTTGAGATAGGCTTTTCATGCAGCTAATTTTCTTAGGCACTTGGACAAGCTGAATAATATACTGAGTAGATGTGAAGCAAGTACAGAGCTGGGCATGGCCTGTGGGCTGAAATATGCTGATATTTTACGTGTGGCAAAACAAAGCACTGTTTGCTGCACCCAATTCTGGCCTGTCAGAAAGTGAGACCACTAAAAACACATGATGGACATGCAGTAATCCACTCCGGGAATCTGTGTTGATATTCCAGTTATAAAGATGATTCCAGAGCCATGTGTCTTAAATACAGTTGGACAAGTTTAAATTTGCAAGTGAGAGCTAGCAAGGCAGTAGGGAAACTATCTATTAAAACTCATTTTTGAAAGGAAGACATACAGCTTACCCATACCTGGAAGGTCTTACCAATTCAGTAACCGACAGTTCAGGATATATGGTGCTCCTGACAAATTTCATCTTTTTCATGAAGACAAAAATGCTACAAGGGGCAGTCTTGTCTCCTGGAAGCCTCCTTTTTGCACTCAGAGATAGCACAGCTGCTTTTAACAATAGTTCAGTCACCCAGCAGGCCGGGGGAGAGAACAGCAACAGCAAAAGCAAAGAAACTCAGGGGGCGAGATAAGGACAGTTTAATAAGTGAAGGAAAGAGAAAGGGGGGAAAAAATAATGCAAAGGCAGTCACTCACCACCTCTCACATGTAGACCAATGCTCAGCCAGTCTCAAAGCAATGGCTACCTCCCCTGAAGCCTCCTCCCCTGAGTTTTTATTACTGAACATGATGTTATATGGCATGGAATGTCCCTTCAGTCAGTTCAGGTCAGCTGTCCCAGCTGTGTCCCCTCCCAGCTTCTTTCCCACTCCCAGCCTTACTCTCTAGAGCAGCAGACTGGGGAAGAGAAAGCCTTGATGCTGCGTAATGCTCAGCAATAGCCAAAACATTGGTGTGTTATCAGTCAACACTGTTTTGGTCACAAATCCAAAACACAGAACCATACGTGCTTGCTATGAAGAAATGCACTCCATCCCTGTCCAATATCCAGATCCAGAACAAATACCTTTCCAGTTGTTAATCTCACCCACTTCCGAAAATCCATTCTCTTCTACCTGAGAAAGTTAACTATTGCTAGTTAACTAACATTTTTTTGCCATGAACACTGATGTATATCACAAATGTGGACACTTCCTGTTTTGATACTGATGAGAGCGCTTGCTTTCCACATTTTTTCTGGCAAGTTTAAATTAGAAATGTTTTTATTTTTATTACAAGAAAGTGATAGAAGTTTTCAAGTGCTTTGTTCCAAAGCATACTTACAGGTATAATGGGAAAATCACTAGTATCTCATTCTTCAATTGTCCTGACCCTCTCCCCCAGTGGGCATAATGGGTTTTCAAAATGAAGGTGTAATGTACTGTACATATCATTACAAGATCAGAATATATTAAAGCTGTGCCAGCAGCATGCTATTGGAGGTTACTATTGCTCCTTCACAGCAGTAATTTATAAGCCAGCATTTCTGGGAAAAGTTCTCTGTGAATATCACTGAAACGCTTGCTGGAAAACTCTTGATTTGTTGTTTTCTTGATTTGGATTGACTGTCTCCCTTTTGGGTTCATGCACGACTTGTACAATCAGTGAAAAAGCATTTGCACCACAGCTTGGATGTTCCAATAATGTTACTACACTTTTTTGCAGCATGAATAGTGTAATATTTCATAGGGCTCATCTAAAAAGGTTATTGCTCAGGAATACCTACTATTGTCAAAGTTCACTGTCTACCTGTCTCCAGCTTACCTTGCAAGATGAGATCTTGGTTCTGATGCAGGGAGGTATGCTCATTAATAATACTACTGTCTTCCTGGAGGTGATTTTAAGCGGATCATATTTTGGTAGCCACTTACAGGTAAACTGTGAGTGTTAAAGTCTTACGGAGAGTTCTGACTGTAAATGTCATAATCAATACAGTTTTCCTTTACTAAATTCCCAGGCCAAGCCTATCCTGAAGGTCAAGGTCACCAAATTTTCTTTCTTGTTCTCAAAGAAGCAAAGTCTGTTTAGATTTAGACCACTGAGCCATTCCATAAAATTCAGGCCAAGAGATTATAATGGTGAATGAGAAGATAGGTTTCCCCTGAAATCAATTGCACGGTCTCACAAAATGTCCTTCATTTTAGGACTGGCTTTCCCTCACACCTGTCTCTATTTTTTAATCTTCTATTCTCTGTATGATTCTGTATATCTCTTAATCAGCATGTCTGACATCTAACTTTAATTGTAGGATAGCCACCTCATCTTCAAATAAGTGAGAGTGCTAAGCAGGTTAGAAAACATAAGACAATGGTAATAATAATATGGCGATAATGTCGTCATGTAAGGTGTGAATTCAGAGTTGCACTGTCAGCTGCTTTCAAACTGCTTCTACATAATGAATTATGCTTGATTATACAGACAAACATGATCCAGAACATTTGAAAACACATAACTTTTATATCGCAGAAACAGAATGAACAAGACTATTTAGGTAACCTGAATAATAACCCACACACCTCCACAAAAAGTAGAGTTGATCTTTTTACTTCCCAAGAACGCATTTTGGATGAATGTGAAATGTGGCTAGAATATAACTGTAGAAACATCAAGGTTTGGATTTAAAAAAAAAAAATCCCTAAGTCTAACAACGTAAGAAAAATAGAATAATTTTAATTTTCTAATGGAACTTCAGAGATCAGATGTGTAATTTAAGCAAGATTAACACTCTGTTTCATATAGAAACCATTAGGTTCTGATTTTGCAAAGATTTACATCCACGAATTCAAGCAAAGATTTAACTGCACTTGGCTCCCAGACCCCTTCTTCAGCTCTGTCTTTCCTGACCAAACGAGGAACCTCACGTGATGGCTATTCAGACAACAGCTGCAACCAACGCTTTCTTAGCTTTAACCATTTTAGCTCTCCCTTTGCTTCTCTTCACTGAGACACTCCTTTTCTGCTGCTTCAGCTGTCGGTGATTGCACCCTAGGTAGATTTACAGCTTGTTCCTTCATCTCTCATTCAGTACCAAAAGTAGACACCTGTCAATGGAGCTGATTTTCAGAGCTTTGACCTTCATGTTAGGGGAACACACTATAAACATTCACTAATTGCCTTTCAGGTCTCTCCTTAAAGATGTTGCTCCCAAAAGCTGTCTCTCCCTACAACGCCATCAAAACTTTGTAAAGGAGCAGACAACGTGTGTGTTGCTACAACTGCTGTTTGGAGTTATTAGTAGTATCTCATGGCTGGTTTATGGTGTGCTTTCTCTTGCCACCTTTCCATTTCTCTAAATGTCAGGTGACTCTTATCTTAGTCTATGCTCATAAATGTTTCAGGCCAGGCTTCTATTTTTGTTCCATGTTGCACAGCACATACATGAAGAACAGCTTCCTGCCCTATACGTGGCCTGCCCTCCTGGCTTTACTGATAGTGTGAGTAAGTCTAAGCTTGCCCAGTATATTCGGAGGTCTAGCAAACTTGTGTGCTGATTTCCTTGTCTAACAAGGGCAGAAGGCACATGGAGTTTTTGAGGCACAGGTAAAATCAGCACCAAAGGGAAGAAAGCTGGGAATGAAGCTGACAGAACAGCACGGACTTATGTTTCTTCTTGAAGAAATGGGTGTCAAGGGAGAAATCAGGATGGTATTCGTGACTGGATGCAGGGGGCACTTGATACTCCTAGATTTCTCCCGAAGATGCCAAAACAAGAGGTGGGAAACAAGTTCCCGGGAAACAAAGACAGATCCAAAGGGTGATATGTGCTGGCAGAACATGAGCACTAAAAGTTTTAACATGCAAAGAAATGTGGTGCCTTAAAAAATATCCAGCAGTGTTTGTGTCATTAAGAATTTAAGGACATGGCCCGCCTGAGAGAGCATTAAGTTATTACCTGAGGAGAAACTGTGTCTATCTGTAGAGCAACGGGTGATAACCTAATTTATCTACAATCATAGACCTATGAGCCTCACATTCCAAATGGTCAAACAGCTTATACTTCAATAGGGTGCCTCGTGCTTGTCCTAGCTCAAGGAAACACATTATATGAATTTCCCTTGCTCAGGAGTACACTGCACTACCGTTCAGTGTCATGGGATGATTACACCAACTAACTAGATCTACTGCCTGCAACTGTCTTATCACCAACGCCCGGCTAAACTGCAGCCAGCTCAGCTCAGAACCTTCTTCTGTGTTAACTTTGGCGTGTAAAGCAACTCATAGGAAGTTAATTGCATGCCCTAGTGCTTATTTATCCTTGAAAGCTATTGGCATTTAAAGAAAGGCTTGAGACTAAAGTACCTTTATTCCGGTCAATGTTGTCAAGCCCTAAAAAACTACAGGCTCAAAAATTTAGTCTATAGCATATGGAATAGGAGGAACAGAAAATAAGAAAGAACACCTAAGATGGCCTCGCCCGCAAAATTGTCTCAGCTTTTTGCATATGCGGACATAACAATCACTGTTCAAGTCACAGTATTTAAACAAGGCACAAGATATGCATCCAGTGGAGAGCAAAAACACCTAAAATGTTTTCCGTTTCAGAGCAAACAAATGATGCCCAGGTATTGTTTTATTTTTCCTGTGTTCCTGCAAATGTGAGAGAAAAATATTTTTTATAAGTTCAAGAAAACTGCTTGAGTAAGGGCTATTCCTTTTGTAATGTGAATCACATGTAGGATAACCAGCTATTCATATAATGCCTACAACAGAAACCACTTTCTGGAGAAAAGTGTGCCCTTTTAAAGTTTACTGGCATGAGAAGGTTTGCTCTGTAACGCATTGTTTTTTCTCTTGGTTTTGTTTTTTTAAAAAACTTCTGGTAATTGCTTTAAAAGAACAAAGCTCTTTGTTTAAGGGTAGCTCAGGGAGATCATAATTGCTACAAGGTACAAGGCTGTTTCCAAATATTTCTGAATTGCTTCTCTTCTGCATTAAATATTTAATGTCTAATGTTTGGCCAAACTGTAGAAATTCCCTCTGGAACATGGGTGATGACTTCAGGAAGAGAATGAAGACCTGTCAATTCAATTTCCAATATGACTCTCTTTAGAAAACCACAGCTATTAAAGAGTGGGGGTTTTTAAAGAAAAATAATAAAAATAATTCCAGGAGAACATGAACATGTTCTCAGTTCAAATCAAGCAATTTATTCCATGACTTTGAATATTATAGATTCACAGATCGTGAATCTAAGGAAGTAATAATCATGCTTTCCTTCATAAAGATTTTTTTTTTTTTAAGGATTGTTGTTAATGTAACCTGGTTGGTCATATCTTCCCCTCCCCCTCATGCCCCCGGTTCCTCCTGGATTTTATCAGACAGACTCCTTACTCTTATCTCCAGCTAGAGCCAAGAGTGACGTTATCTGGTGGTATCCGGCAGCAAGGCTGTAACCCAGGAGGGAAGTGTGTCAAGGCTTCTATTGACTAGTAAAATCCTGCTGCATCAGCTAAATAGCACCTGCCCCTGGCTCAGATATTCTCCCTCCAGATGTTCTGTTTTCACCTAAGGGACCAGTGTGTCCCAGGAGAGCTGACTACTACTTTTTCATTGTATTAAAACCTGACAGCACGCTGGGAATAAACCATTTCAAAGCCCAATGGAAAGAAGCATGTGTTTCCTCCTAGCCAACGATACGCTCTGATGTGGATGCAGCCCATCACAGAACAGGTGCTAAACATTACAAAAGCTGCCCATTTTGAAACTCTGAAAATTGCTACTATTTGTCAGGCTGTTTTGGCTTCTGCCATGACGTAGGGACACCATTGTGCTACTCACCCATGATCACTAACTTATCTTTGCTAGACAGCTAAATATATCAGGGACTAATGACAGCATTCAAAGAGCTATCACACCACCTTATTGCAACTGCTCAGGAAAGCCTCAGGCGGGGCACATAACCCAGTATACTGAACTGACTTCTAAAAGGCTAGGAGAGAAAGCGATTAAAAGGAAAGTCAGCAGAAGAAGAGCACAGCTTATGTCAGTTAGGATCGTATTAAAATTTCAATACTTAAAAGTAATATTAATTCAGATATGTCGCATGTTACCTGGCTTTAAATACATTTATAACGTCATACATATTACTATTTATAGCATTAAGCATATATAAAGAAATGGGCAAGAAGTTTAGTACTGCTGTTTTAGTGTTACTAAAACCCACTAAATATACTAAAAACACTTAAATATTACGTCTTGCCTTTTTGTGATCATTATTGTGTGTCCTCTAAAAGCTTATTGACATAGCCTTCATATTCAGTTTTACAGTGTCCCTTTTCCACATCACTTTTCCTAACACAGCAGCTGCTCACAATAAAGAAGGTTGGTTATTTGATGTATGAAGGTTCAGTTGTTTCTGAACTAGCTAAAAGGTAGTTTTCCACCTTTCTCCTCCCTCCCCCTTCTTTTGCATATTCAATCCAAGTTGCCCAAGAGCAAGCTACATGTTCAACGTGCTGTTAAGAAAAATGACCACAGGTGAAGATTAGGACAGTCTGGAAATGCATTGCTTACTTCAGGGGAGAAAGGTTCTCCCTAGAGAACCCACGTTCCGGAGCTGTCCCCAGACATGTCCCCAGGCTTGCACAGGCTCAATGCAATCCAAGAAAAGAGCAATCTGGGGATCCTAAATTAGAACCCAAGTTCAGTTCACAAACTGAATTCTGGGGATCCAGTAAATTTTAGTCTTTCTGAAATCTGATTTCCTCATACTGAAGCATGCCACGTACAACTGCCAAGCCACAGGCTAGACCCAAAACAAATATTTTAAAAATGGTGAATGAAATAAGTAGCGTCTAAATTTAGATTTAAAAGTCCCCAATGTTGGCACATTCCTTACTTCTACTGGCAATGAATTTTAAAAGCAAGTGACTGTTCCATAATCTAAGTAACAGTTAATAGTCCAGTGTCTACTGATCCCTAATAGATACACATGCATGTGTGAGTATGTACACACATCAAAGAAAACATAAAAGGATGAAGAACAACACAATGAGTCTTATGTATCTGCTGAGATGATCTATTGACATATGACCAAACCCTTGGGAACTGCATAAATAGTCAAATATTATCATGATTTGGGAATCAATTTCACACAGTCAGGAGAAGGATTTGGGGTAGGTTAGTGTTTAGCAACACATTAAAGGAACCCCTCTGACATCCAGAGTGAGCTGACACACTTGCATCTAACACACTTCCTTAATATTTGGTTTCAATAGCAGCTAAGGGTCCTAAATGTTTCTGAGAACAAAGTATCTCAGATAGGTCACCCAAAAATTGTGTCACATGAAACTATTGAACACTTCTGGAAACTTGGCCTGGCTGCTGGAAACTGGCCTTCTTAATAGTATGCAAGCTAAAATAAATATTGAGAAACTAAAATGTAAAATTACTATAAAACAAGCCCACCTAAAAGTTCAAGCACAAAGTAAAAACATCTTTAAACAATCTAATTAAAATATAGTAAAAACTATTTTTAAATAAAATCTTAAAATCAGAAGACTGAGCCAGCAATAGAGAGAAAGTAGAAGCCAAACCACAATTTGCTACAAGACACCCTAGTATATAATGCCACACACTTTTTCCGTCCTTGAACATAAGAAATTTGGAGTGTACTTCTCCAATTTTGGTACCTAGGTATTGAAGATGATTGTTTT
Source organism: Ibidorhyncha struthersii (assembly GCA_013398815.1). Taxonomy (NCBI): domain Eukaryota; kingdom Metazoa; phylum Chordata; class Aves; order Charadriiformes; family Charadriidae; genus Ibidorhyncha; species Ibidorhyncha struthersii. The sequence continues at coordinate 482,512 of VZSZ01001077.1, forward strand.
ACCACATTGCTTAAGCTCGCTGCCAACAAGCCACATAGCATGAGAATGGTTGAATGAAATTCAAAACAATTAGGTACAAAGCATATTATATATGACACAAATGTCATGTTAACTTCTTAAAGCAAAAAATAATCTTCATTATTTAGATATGCCTTTCATTAGCAGCCAGGGAACTAACTCTGGAAGCTAAACCCAATTTCTTTATGTAGTGTTATCACCTACATAAAGGTTTTCCAGCAGGAATGGAACAATAGACTCCCTTTTGAACTGACACATTATAGAACTAGATGATCTACATAAATCACATTTTTGTTTAATCTTGAATGGTTGAGTACTTCGTTATGCCTTTATATTCACAACACCAAGCCTGCTACGTATCAGGATTACTCATCTGTCTGATCCAAATCTTATCCAGACAGGAGCCTAAGGGAGTTAAAGAAGTCTTTGTTTCTAATAAAATAATAGAACCTGTTGCTGAGAAAAAGATATGTAATAACTTTGAAGTTTCTCTTGGCATTATTTTTAAAACACGAACAGAGATGATCACTGTTAGCACATAGGACATTATTGGAAAGCAAATCCTTTGTCCAATTTACAAAGTTTTTTAGCTGTGAACTCAAACTATTAATAAACTTATCCTTCCTGCTTTTCAGACTTCTACCACAACTGTTATTCAGATTTATTCATGACTTCCTTTTATTAGAGACATGCCAAATCTGCTATATTGTCCACCTGGAAAAATGCCCACTGTTCACAGGCACTGAAGAAGTAGTCAGATATTAATCTTAATTATTTGCATTGCAGCCATCCAAACTGTTTCCACTCTTAAAGTTTTAGAGCAATGTATTATTTTTAACAATTTATTTTAAAACATTTTCTTATGAAACTGATTTCTCAGACTTGAAGGTTTTGTCTCATTTGTACAAAAAATCTCATTTTGCATAAAAACTTGTGGCTCCAAAACTGTCTGGTGTCTCAGAACACAGAATTCCTTTTAGGGCAATCAGAGATACTTTTCCTATGTAAGCATTGTTTTTAATTAGATACTGCTGGGTAGTGGCACAAGTACAGCACAAAA
>VZSZ01001077.1:483609-548103 GCA_013398815.1 Ibidorhyncha struthersii
ATGAGCAATGATCCTTCACAGCATTAAAAATGAATCAAAAATAGAAGTGAGCAGTATGCCCAGAAAAGGCGGGTCAAATTATTTTCAATTTGGGTTGCAAATATTCATGTGCAAACATCTAAAGTAGTCTGATATAATACGTAAGTAGGTCCTGCATTTACCTACACAAAGTGTCATAATGGAGCGAAGACAAAAGAAGAAAACCTGAGCATCCCTACTGAAAATTAGACAAGCTCTGGATAAATATGTTTAGTGCCATTGTCTTTCTTGTCAATGTTGATCTCTCTCAGACTCCTAACCAAATGAACGTTCAGGGTAAACCTTGCAGAGCTGATGGCATAGACGGGATGAATTAGAACCAACCTCTTACTATTCCCACTTTCATAGCAGCAAAGACATGACCTAGAGGTTTATTAAAACACAAGGAGAAAATGTACGGTGCATATAGTGCTTTGAACAGTACTATACACATACTACCACCATTGTGATTTCCCTTGTACGGACTTAACGTTCAAATGTCCCAAACCATAGTTAATATTAATTAGAAAAATGAAGCTTATATGCAGTAACACTTTATTGAGGGGTTAGAGCATTACAGACCAGAATCTGTGAGAAACAACACACATGCAGATGTACCATCATGCTGTTGTACACAGTCCCAAATGATTAGCTGGCAGGTCAAAGTGGTCCTTGAAGAGTCAGGGTTCTTGGGGTGGTCAGGCAGACAGAAGGAGACCAAAGGTCCTAGAAGCAGGCAGAGAGAGTAGGCAGCCCAACCCACCAAGCAGCTCTAGACAGTCTAAGCAGAATCATCTCCCCCACCTCCCACCCACATTTGATGTCTTGCCCCTTCATAAGACATTTGAGCTACTAGGCGCTTCCATCCCCTCATCTATGTGCTGCCTGATGCTTAAAGGTGTTGCTTTCCCAGGCTGCATCGGGTGCCTTATCTTATTGCCAGCTATGTGTCATTTGTTTAGTGGTGAGCCCTGCCTAAACCTCTCTTTTTAACCTCTCTCCCTTCCCGAAAGAGAAGCAAGGGAGAATAAGGGAGAGAGACTTCTAGGATGAAAAGAAACTAAGCTACTTTAATGAAATATTAATAATAAAAAGAAAATATAATAGTATCAATAAAAAAAAATGAAATATATACAATACATACAAAACCAATATTGAGCTCCCAGGATGATGATCATGTTGCCAGTAGGCACTGGGGAAGTCCCAGACTGGACTCAACAATGGACGGGAACTGCATTCAGGAAGTGGGTCCAGGAAGAGATGGATCGGGATCAAAGGCAGACAAACAGACAGAGTCCTCCTTGGACATCACCCATTGAAGAAAGAGGGCTGACCCCTTTGATCCCTCAGTTTTTATACTGAGCATGATGCAGATGGGATGGAATGCCCTGTGGGTCAGTTTTGGGTCACCTGTCCTGTCCGCTCCTCCCCACAAGTGCTATGCTACCCCTTTATGCTCTTCCTCTTCCAGTCCTCCAACTTGGTACATAACAAAGTTAGCTGACCTTGGTTGTTATATAAATAAGTATAAGCAAGAGCCTCTCTGTATACCATTCCTTGGTGTTAACTATAAACATCAGGCATTATCACTCTGGAAGCAGACACTGTCTTAAAAATATGCTGTTAACTTCAGAGAGTACAGTTAGTTAGAAGAGACCTAGCTGAAAAGTAAAATTACTGAAAAGAAAATTGGTTCTGTTCTATCTCAAATCAGACATTAAGTTTTCTTGCTTCACTGCTGCTTCTTTTCTTTATTATCCCTAAAGCAGCTCCTCCTAGCTCTTAAAGATACTCTTCAGTGTCCAGTACTTGTCTACCAGTGGGTTGCTTCTGTTCTTGAGACCTGTCTCCAAACTCAGCTCATATTTTCAAGACTTTTACTATTATCCCACATTTAAACACCGCATCATAATGAGAGACACTGGTATCAAGCTAAGGCTCACAGAGCAAGTCCATATAAGAAGTTGATAATGAATGCAATAGGCCAGGATGGGGGCTTTGCACAATTAGTATTAAGCTTGTAGTCTGTTACTAGCAGCAACAATACCGTTTTTACTGGACAACTGGGCAACACGTGTAGTCTCTTGAAACTCAGCTCAGTGTTACTCATGAGCTTTTCAATTTTGGTTCAGGGTTCACATCTGAACTGTGCTATGCTTTCCCCTTGGAGAAAATGCTTCTAGCTTCTTAGCATCCTAGGAGATGCATCATTTCTTTGGGGGCTTTTAAATGGGGAAAATTCTAAAAACTTAGCTGATCTTTCCAGTTTCTCATGATAAAGCATTATACCTGTTTCCACCTTACTGTTGCTACTTGAAAGCTTCCACAGTGGTCAACATCTTGGCCTTATTGCCTTTAAATTAATGCTGAGAACAGTTTCCTGGTGCCTGAACCATAGGCTGAGTGGCTCCCAGGAACCCCACCAGTATGTTGCTGTTGCCCATCCTCTATGTGTCTTAGAAGAGTTTTCATTGCTCTGGTAAGTCTTGGTTGCTTTTTTGGAAAAAGCAAGGGTCCATAAAATTAAATATAAACTTTGGAATTAAAGGAAGGCTTTTTTGTTCACCACATACATAGATATTTTTTTATATTACAAAGCAGCACAGAAGAATCTTATAATTCATTATAATTCACAAGCTTTAAGAAAACTTCAATTATGGAAGTATTAATATCATTATGAGGAAGGACCTGTCCTGGAAGACAAAAGTCTAGTTACCTACTTCAGTAAGAGGGATGGGAAAGTTCACAAAAGATCCATCCATGACAGCACTAGCTATATTGAGAGTTTTTCCTAGAAGTTTGATTATATTCCTGCAAATAAATCACAATATAGCAACTACAATACCTAAAAAATAAGCAGGAATTTCACAACTGAATATAAATGTCTACTTTGAAGTTCATTTGCATTGGAGATTTCTCCCATTCAGGGTCTGATTCATGCATCATAGACCATTACATAAAAGGGTATATAATAGTTCAAGCCTATGGGAAATGGTCTCTATGTACTGTCATAGAAAGCAAACAGTGTGCTTCGAGTTCCAGGGTGGATATGTGTGGAGGGGAGGAGCTATTAGATTATTGCTGGAATCATTTCTAGGTCATAATGAAATAAAATTGAGCTTCAGTAGCAGCCAGCAACAGTAACCAGGAATCTACAGTATGTTGTATGGGGATTTGCTTATATTTTGACATTTATCCAGAATACAGAAATTCTCCCTGCCAGGTTCTCAAGCCTGGGCCAATAATCCCTTATACACTCACAAGAAAAACAAAAGCTTCTCCCTATGTGTAGCCAAAAGACTTTGGCACTTTGTTGCATCAGATGAGATTTTTGACAGCAGCACCAGGATACTTCAGTTTGACAAGGTCATCTTTAAGTTCTGTCACCTGTAGAAGGGAATCAAGGGAGACTTTCAACAACTGTTTTGAAAATTGATTATTAAATATTTTTCCAGATGGAAAGCTAGACAGGGACAGGAAAGCAATAAGAGATCAAGCCACTTGTATGTCTGTGTTGCATTACTATCAAAGGTTTGAACTAAGGAGCAGAGATTGATTTCTGCCTCCAAGAGGATAAGATACAGAAGAACATGGATATTGCTGTTTGACATTTATACACATTACTTTTAAACAGGCCTCAGCAAACTAAAGCTAATTCCAAAAGGGACTGGGAATTAAAAGCTATTCACCAAATTGTCATTTAAGAACCCCACCGTATATTCCCATTACCTCCATTGCCCCCCAAAATGGCATCGAAGAGCAAGAAATGATCACAGTACAATATTAGCTCTTAGAACAAATGGATCATAAATGAAAAAATTTAGTTTGTGCCATACTCCAGATAAAAATGTCATCTATATAGTCTGAAAAAAAAGTACTTCATAGTTTGGGAGAGAAGAGTTGGAGCTTAGTATGTTGCTGATACTGAGATGATACAGACAGACAGCCACTAACTGACTGAAGAAAACAATGTTCAAGCCAGTTTGGCTCCACCAGCATATTCGCACAAGTCAAATATAAGTTGATGGGACCAGAACTTTCACCTGCATCATCCTGTCACCACTGGCTACTCATTCATTATTGAATTGCATCACAATTTGCAAAGCATCCCAGTCCAGACAACATAGTCAAGAAAAGAAAAAAAAAAAAGGAGACAGCAAGACAGCAATGTATTTCACCACACAATATCATACAAATACAACCGTTGGTCATGTTAGTGTGAGAGCTGAGGAAGAATAAGTTCTGACACATCACACATGATCCAGGGTCCTCTGCTCACACCTAGGGAGACAATTTTGAAACTCTTATTTGGACTGTCCTAATTCTAGGTAGTGAAAATGAGGCAAGCATTGCAGCAGTTTGGGATACCTTTTTCCCTGCATGAGCACACTGTAGAGCATTTTCTTTTCTGTTCCATAATACCACTTTGACATCTTTAAATCTCTGGTTTCACAAACATGGCCCCTAGGGGCCCATGAAAAAGTTCAAAGTGGGTCACAGACTGCTGTGGGGTGAGAACAGACTGTATTAATTGTCTGCAATGGGGAAACTGAGTTGCTACCAGCAATTAAAGGAGGCTAAAAGTTCTTTGGCTGATGTAAACACTTGTAGCCAGTAATTACAGCTATTGCATATTCCCCAGACCTGCAGAAATTGAACTGCTGCCATTTTGTCTGAGAAGTGGTAACTGACAGCTTAATTGACTTTTTTAGATGGAGAATGGGAATTCAAGCTACATGCTAACAGTAAAGTTACTAATTGTAAATCAACATTTGTTTTAATTGCAGAGAAGTTTTAAAGAAGAAACATGTGCAGTGTGGATTTAAGTCCAGGGGTCTCATAATCAAGAGACTGGAAGCAAGAGTCAAGGAAAAGAACTTCTTTTCAAACATTTGAGAGACACTGCTCTACCGTATAACCTATGACACAAAAAAAAAAAAAAAAAAGAGATTGATCAGGGAGGGGAAGAAGTGAGTGAAGGGTAAAAAATTTGGAAAATATCAAGCAGATTTAGGTGAGATACACTAAAGGAATGGAGAAAGAAGGAAATAAAATATTGCCTTTCATTTCTATTTCCTCCCTTCCTCCATTCTCTTTGCTAGCTATGCCTAAATACTTGTGAATGTATCTAAAAATCCAACAAAGAAATACCAAGTAATTATTTTGCCCTTCCCCATTACCTAGGCAAATCAGTAATTCTTCCTTACACAAACCCTTGTCACTCCAGCTTCACAAGCAGCTTTCCTCTGTGTGGCACTGTTTCCTGTTCTTGTGCCACACATTTCAGCTTATTCCTTACTTTCTCTGCTCCTTGTTTCTTTGCTATTGTTGGCTGAGCTGATGAGTTGAGAGGACGCATTAACAGAGGAGCGTGAGGATTCTGGGGAGAGACAGCTCTGAGGGTTTCTTGAATCCCCAAGAAGATGACAAAATTAGCTGAAAAAACAGGTGAAGAAGGTTGAGCTCTTCAAGCCCTTTAAGAGCTCTGCTCTGTTCTTGTGCAGAAGGAACATGTCAACTCTCCACAAAGGGGATACAGAAAGGAAACAGCTAAAGAGAATTTGACTGTGGACACAAGGAAGGTGGGAAGCTTTCACTTTTCCTAGCTTCTACTCTCCAAATATGCCTATCTAGATGTTTCCCCTCCATAAAAGCCCAAAAGGTTTCCTTTGGATAGCTAGCCCCACTCCCACAGGCAGAAACACTCAGTGCTGAGAAGGTGAAGGAAACAAAGTGTAAGAGCAAATAGGGTTTTGCACGGCTATTCACAGAAAAGGACATTCCTGTCTTTGTCTCTCTCCTGTTCTTGTGTTCATGCAGGGTTTGTCTTTAGACTTCCTCCAACCCATTCATTCTGATTATACAGAAAATTAAATTGGGAGCTGATGGTTACCTGCCTTGCTCATAGAATCACAAAATGGTTTGGTTTGGAAGGGACGTTTAAAGTTCCAGCTCCCCTGCCATGGACAGGAACATCTTCCATTAGATCAGGTTGCTCAGAGCCCCGTTCAACCTGACTTTGAACACTTCCAGGGAAGGGGCATCCACAACTTCTCTGGGCAATATCTTCACCACCCCCATCGTAAAAAAAAAATCTTCTTTATCATAGAATCATAGAATTGTCTAGGTTGGAAAGGACCTTTAAGATCATCAAGTCCAACCATCAGCCTACCACTGCCAAAACCACCCAATCTAAATCTACCCTCTTCCAGTTTAAAATTATTGCCCCTTGTCCTATCACTACACGATTTGGTAGAGTCTTTGTCTTTCTTATAAGCCCACTTTATATTTTGAAAGGCTGAAATAAGGTGTCCATGAAGCCTTCTCTTCTCTAGGCTGAACAACCCCAGCTCTCTCAGCCTTTCTTCATAGGAGAGGTGTTCCAGCTCTCTGACCATTTTCGTGGCCCTCCTCTGGACTTGCTCTATCAGGTCCATGTCTTTACTGTTCTGGGGACCCTAGGGCTGGATGCAGTACTCCAGATGGGGTCTCACGAGAGTGAAGTAGAGGGTAATAATCACATCCCTCAACCTTCTGACCAGACTTCTTTTGACACAGCCCAGGATGCAGTTGGCTTTCTGGGCTGTGAGCGCACATGGCCAGCGCATGTTCAGCTTTTCACCCACCAATACCCCCAAGTCCCTCTTCTCAGGGCTGCTCTCAATCCACTCATCCCTCAGCCTGTATCCATGTTGGGCATTGCCCCAGCCCAGGTGGAGGACCTTGCACTTGGCCTTGAACTTCATGAGGTTCGCATGGGCCCACTTCTCAAGCCTGTCAAGGTCCCTCTGAATGGCATCCCTTCCCTCAAGCAAATCAATTGCACTGCTCAGGTTGGTGTCACCTGCAAAACTGCTGAGGGTGCACTCGATCCCACTGTCTATGTCATTAATGAAAATACTAAAAAGTATTGGTCCCTGTAACAATGAAAGGATGAAGGGATCTTGTTTAAAGGGAAAAGTCTCCAGCTCCTTCAGGACAATAAAATACGAAATTCTAATGAACATGTCCCTTCTGTGACAAGCCTTTTCCTGCCAGAGCCCAGGGACCCTGCAGCAGGATATTAAGGAACAGAAAATTCCACTTCAGGTGACCCCTAGAGGTTTTTTCAATAATACATGTAACATCTAATAAAACTAACAAGAAAAGATACTCTATATTAATTCCCACTTCAGCGAACATATTTTTTTCTTTCCTATTCCTGCCTACAAAAGCCCAGTAATAGGGAATTTCTTGAAATAGTAGATCAGGTTTGGTCAGACAGCACAGCACCAATACAGCTGCAATATTAGCCATGGAGCTATTTTTAGTACACAATTTCCTTCACTTTAGCTTTGAATATCATGCATGTGAAATCTAAAAATCATGTTCTGCTGACTGTGCCCTTGGAACAGCTACGCTCATTTTGAACGTCTTACATCTTGTCCAAAGACCTCTGGTTTCATAGGAGCTGTGCTAATTAGTGCTGTTAATCACTATGAAGCCTTGAGTTCAGGTACTATTAGGCATTTGATGAAGCTGGAAATTGGGAACTACCTATGCAAATGTAAACTCCATGCATTAAGTTGTTCAACAGAACGTCAGAGATAGATAAAATGTGTTAAAGTGATGTAGCTGGTTATTTTCCAATTCTTTAATACACAATATAGAGTTGAGGTAGACGTAGGGGTACTGACATCCTTAAAGGTTACTAAATATCATGCCATCTACTCTAGGAAGAAACTTGATTTTCAGTCATGATCTAACCAGTGGTCTTTGTCTACCATGGGAAGTTTTCCTAGTCTAAGAAATATACTTAGTTGGGAAGACACAGCATAGCCAAAAACTCATAACTGCCTTCCACATATTGTGCAGAAGTCAGCAACCAGCCTGCGAATGGAGGAAATCCCACAAGTTAAAAATATAATCAGAAAAGTACCTGATATTAGCAGCTAATTAAGAAGCAAATTATTGGTGGATATGTGGCACTGGTAACCATCCTTATGTTTTAACCTTTCCCTCCTCTGCTACATTTGAAGTTTACTGTATAAACTGTTTCCTGGTTTGTTTTGATAGTGATGAAGTGCCTTTTAAAATGCAGGATCATCAATAGACCATCATTTCCACATCTCTAATTATAAGACTATGTGAGCTAAAAATGCCAACATGATCTAATCAAGCTATGCAATACAATAGATCAGAAAAGGTGATAACAGTAACAAAATACTGAACATACTTCTCATCTTATTGAACACTACATAGTAACTCCATCTTGCTCAGCATTATTAAGGACCAAGTGTTCTGATCTACTCCATTTTGTTGTGGCAAGAAGGGAATATGGCTGGTGAACAGAGTGACTTTCAGGACAAGTTATTTATTATCACTAACATTTATGTTCATTTAAACAAATTTGGGCATGATGAGTCTTTGTTCCTTAATGGCAGCTGTGCCTAATGGAATCACTGAGACAGTAAATTTTATGGCTTCAAAATTAGACCATGTAATTCTGGGACTGGTAGAGGAATATGCATTATTTCTCAGGTAATCTAATAAGATACATGAAAATATCAAGAGAAAATTAAAAAGGTTAAAAATATAGGGTGACAGGAAGTCCAAACTTAACTCTTGTACAAGAAACTGCAACTCATAGTGACTTCAGCAACGCAATACTCCGAACAACTGCTGCAAAATGAGTTTCACATAGTACCTGAAAACTGGGAGTCCAAGAATCAATTCAGTATCGGTTGAAAGTTTCTTGTCACCAACAAAGAGTAACCTCACACAAGGACGTTTAAATTTTCCTTTAAATATTTATGACGTTCCAGTGTGAGAACAGAACATTATCTGCAGCGCTTTTGTGAACAATGGCTGAAAAGAGACTTGATGCAAGGAACACAGTGAAGGTCCCTACCCAGGCAATCATCAATGTTCGTCAGTAGTTTACTCAGCGTTGCCAGGCCCTTCACCCCAGCACTCAATGGCTTTTGAAGATTTTGTACTGCATATATTCAAACCATATTCTTGTTTCTGATCTATTGTACTACCATTTTTGAGTAATCAGTCTGAATTTCATGACATGAAAGCCAATTTCACTAGAAAATGGTGATGTTCCTTGCAAAGATTGTTAAAGTATCTACATTGAAATTGTTTGCAAAAGGACGTTTTGTTGCTGAAGACTTTTCCTTTGTACATGCAGAAGAATAAAAGATTTAGAAACACTCTTTCCTCTTCATTTCTAATATCAGTGTCTATTTTTTCCCATTACTGTTACACTTTTTCTTCCTTTCCTTCTCCCAGCTTCAATTCCTGGCAATGAAACAGAAATAAGTCTTGCTATGTAAAGGACTGTGAAGAAGTTCTGATCTATCTGTTTCCCGCTCCAGTTGGGATGCCATCCTGTAGCCTCTTGAATTTGTAGAGGATTTGGCAGAATTAGAAACGACCATTAAAATTGCAAGTTAGACCAGACAAATGGCTGTACTGCCCTATGGCAGCACAGGTTTTCCTACCTCTCTCTCTTACAAAACTTCAGTTTTCACCCATTCTGCTCTTTCTGCAGGTGAGAATTTAGTGACAATGGGTCAGGTTTCCAAATGCATCCTAAACAGGATAGTACCAGGACCCACTGGAACAAAGCAGCTGAGCTGGAGCCCAGTTACATATCAAAATCTGAATATCTCCCAATTCTGTTCCAAATGTCCACTACAACTTTTAGGGACATTTTAAAATGTTTTTTTCATAGTCTGTCCCTTGAAGGACATTGTACCATTTCTAAAAGCGACTGGCTAGGTAGCCAGTACCTACCAGGCTGAAACGTGTCACCCACTGAAACACTCTGGTTCAAACCAGTTAGTTTTTGCACTGTTTAGTATCATTACACAGAAAAGATCACTTACCACTCCTTCCCAAGTCCTTCTCTCTAATGTTTGTTAGCCTACCTAGTAGAATGTCAAAGGCTCAATGTTCTTAGAAGTAACATGTGAGATTTCTCATTAGTTGGCTTCAGAGAATCCTTCATGAGTAAGAATTCAGTGGAAAAACAAAAAGAATAAATATGTATAGAAACCAAGAACCAAGACAATGCAAAGACTGTAATACAGCTGAGGCTACTGCTGCAGCTAGAACTCTCCAGGTAAGTACTGAAGAAATACAAAATGTTCCAAAACCAATCATCTGATTTATTTGCCAAGCAAGCAGAGCTCTTCTGACCAACAATGAACAAAAGTGGGGTTTTTCAATATAGCACTAGCATATCTGTTGACTGATGTACTGCTAAGAGAAAAAGAAAAGCCAGTTACATTAATGGGCCAAAAAAGTGTCAGGAATATTGCACAGTTAGAAAGAGCGAAACTTCTGAGCCATGTCAATTTTATATGAGCATCCAGCAAGGAGATATTTTTGAGATGATCATAACAGATCTGAGATTGCTGAGCGTGACATACAGTTTTGAAGGAACTACAGAATGTGTCATTCAGGACAGGACACTAATGGAGATCAGAAAACCCTTGCTGAAGAAATAACTGCTTAAAAAGATAATAATTCACATTTAAGAAACATGACTAAAACTTGCCAGACTTTAGAACATAACTAGATCAGTCTGAAGTATTTTGAGGCAAAATAAAACAATTTCTTATGCACCTAGGACAAAAAGCACAGATGCCCAGCAAAATGTGGGAGCAGATAAAACTGAAAGCTCTATAACATATTCTGTAAACAAAACCTGGGAGGAACCAGCACTGGAGGACTTTACATTCATGAATTATAAGCAGTGTCCTGACTTGGAACACAGCTATCATACTTCAATCATGCAAAATCTTTCTGAAATAAAAAACTGCAGAAAAGAACAGATTGTACTTAAAAGGGGGGGAAAAAGATGTGTTCTATACAATGAAAATTACTATACAGCACTTTGCACAGAGGTGATCAAACACGAAGGAGATTTTATTATTCACAGGCACTACACAGTGACAGCAACATCCAGTGACTGGAATATTAGCTTGAACAAAAATAGCCCAGAAGTTGGTCACTTATGCATGATCTATGTGACACTTAAAGACACAATAGCAAGTTTGAAGAAATATCTAGCTGAACACAGCCAAGTAAAACTCAAAGCATATAGCAAAGAAATTGTTCCTCCTCACAAGTTGAATGTAAAGAAAAAAAAAAACAAAATACAAGGTATGTAGTTGTTTTACAAAATATCTTTTCTGCTGCTGAAGATGTCAGACATTCTGTGTAAGATCAATCTGCTCAAAAGTGGTCACCTCAAAAGACAGGTACTTCTAGACATACTATCTTGTCTTAAAGTAGATATTTTAAATGGTTACATGAATTAAGACATTTTCTTCCATTTCATCTTTGAAATCTAGAGGACAGTCTCAGAACTAGACGTGTACAGTATAATGTTAGCAGAACTGAATCCCACCTTAAATGTCACTGAGTGTATTTTGTAGAAGGACAGAAACCTACACAGGTAGAACAAAGACCAGAGAAAATATTGTACATGTAAATATGCTCAAAAAAAAACCCAGAAAATGCCAAACAGAAGAATTTACACTGTAATCTATCTTTGTCAGATCTTTGGTCAAACCATGGCATAAATTCCATGTCTACACGCTGGGAAAATTACAAACAGGTCCCGTATTATTATTCTTACTAACTAGCAACAGAATTATGAGAGAATACAGTTGCTGAATATGCAACCTCAGGTTGGTGCTAAGCTGTTGAATGAACAGTTAAACAGCCAAGAAATCAAGATCTTCATTTGTCACCACTATTTTTTCTGAAATGTTTAGTCTTACAATGAGGCTATTTGATTATATGGTCACTGGTGATGAAAACAGAAGTATCAAAAATTTTCCCAAAATCCCTTTTTATAAGAAATGATTGAACCGAACATACATTGTAAGGAAAAAAATCACTTGAGCTAAAGTTTTTGCATATAAACTACATCTATATCATTGCAGATTGGCACCAAAAAGTCATAATTTCTTATGGAGTTGTTCCTTGCTCCTTAAATTAAAGACACTGTAGTACACAGAGTGGGAGGCACAACAACCTCTCCCACAAAAAAAATTTAAAAAAAACTGTCATTTTTCTTTGCTTAAAACATCAGAAAAAAAGCAGGTCACAAATGAGCCAGTGGATTAGACAGCAGTAGAGAAAAGACCAAGGAGAACAGTGTAGAGAGTAAACCCTGAAAGGATTTTGAGATCCAAGTTATAAAGGAGGCTGACTGAGAAATATTGCAATATTGCACTTTTCAAAAAGAACATGTAAAGCAACAGCAATTGGCCTTTTGAAAGTGGAAATATTAGACTTGCTGACACAAACTCAGACTAGCGAATGCATTTAAATATAGAGGCCTCTCCCCTCTTGCAGAAGCTCTTTTCTCTGGTGATTGCTCAGTATGTTGGTGTAATAAAGGTCTGTAATAGCTCTAAGCTCAGATCTAGATTTGTCACTACTCACTACCTGAGAACACTCTGTTTATAGCAGAGGCTCAGGAAAAAAATAAGCGTCTCTCACGACTGTCTTTTGAACCCCCTTTACTAGCAGAAAACAGTTCAATCAACAATTTTCCAATCTGTAACACCTTTCGAAACTCTCCAAGCATTACATACATTTTTGTAAAAAGCAAATCAACAGGTTTGCAGCAGATCCTGTTTTATGCTCCCAGGGAAGACAGTAGCTAAGGACAAAGGGTAGGAACAAGCTAAAATGCTCCCTTTTACTAAGATCCCTAAATTAAAACAGCTCCCCGCATCTCCCCGTAAGCTGTAAGTTGGCCCAGACTGATAGCGCACCCAAGTCAACATAAAGTTCGAGATCCGCCTAGGGCTGCAACACCACAAATGAGTAAGAGTGCTGCACAATTCCATAGACAAGGCCTGATGGGATGAAACTGTGACCATAACTGAGATGACAAGGGCCTTACAAGTGTATTATGTATGTCTAGGGTAGGACTGAGAGCCCTACTTTAGTCATGCTAATCTCAGACTGACAGCCAAACTGCCAATGGAAATGGTGGAGAAATACATCAAGACTGACCAATGACAAAGCTGCAGCACAGAGGTATGCCCAAAGGTTTTCCACAAAGAGATGGCAGTTGAATTTGTGGTCATAGATGTGACTAGATTTTGTGTTGGGAAGAGAACTAAGGACAGAACTTTGCATCATCCTCCACAAAGTGGGTGATGGGGATCCACAAAAACAGCATGGGAATCATTTTGTTCACACGTATGTTAGTACAAAACTGGAGACTGTTTCTCCTCCACTCGTTTTCATTTGTCTTTGATTCATATCTTGCAATAGCAACTTTCTGTTCGACGAGCAGATGCTTTTCTGAGGCATGCTGCTTTCTGACCTCACTCTGTGTGTACTCTGTTTCCTTCCTCTTCATCTGCCTAAATTTACTCACTGAGAACAAAGACATCATTGTACTAGACCAGTGGTCCATCTGTTCTAGAAAGCTGTTTCCAGTTGTAGTTATCACCAGATGTTTCCTAAGGAAGCATCCTCATGGTCAAAATATTGAATATCCTCAGTGAATGTCCAAATGTACTAAATGCAAGGAATACCAATGAGTTTGTATAATATAGGTCTTTTTTGCATGCTTTGTTACTATCCTTCATTAAAGGTAGGACAATAGTATTTCACAGTGAATTGTACCACATTCTCTCATACCCTACTTGTCTGTTAAAATTTTGAAAGATTTCAGAAAGATGGTGTTTTATTTCACTACTCACAAAAGAAACTTAGAATTTCTTGCTGCATAAAGCACTGTAGTGATTTGTCTAACGTTGAGCACCTACAGCAAACTGATGCGTTCTCAAAGTTCTTATAAGCCTCAATGAATGCTGGAGTCTTTTGAGAACAATCCCTAAATTAACAGCCCTGAAGCTTTTCAGAACCCAAATAATTTGCCTTGCTCCTAAGAAACTGCTTTCATCAACAGTTTTGTCATAACTAAACAGGGAAGAATTTAGTGGATCTTGCCACTTCATTGTGCAAAATTACATAAAATGGGGGCTGTCATCTATAGCCATTTAACTACTGGGTGAAGTCATGCCCATACAGATCAGACTGCATGTTAAAGATTTTCAGTTTTTTTCTACATAGGAAACCAGAAAGTACAACTTTTTCATGATGCCTTCCTTCAGTTTCTATTTGCTTATTTCTGAATTCTATTTCCACTTGTTTAATCAGCCTGTTTCTGCCATTTGAGACTCCCAAAAGCTTATTCCTTCAATCATAACACATATACGAACTGTCTCCTGAGCCGTATCTCTGTGCCAAATAACTGTTGAGGAGCTAGTATAAAGTCCTTGTTTCATTCAAACCAGGTTTCAAATTTTAGCAAATGTTCTGAATTACATGGAAAATGTCTCTGAGTTTATTTCCTTTTCCAAATTAATCATTTTTTTTTATAAAGTATTTTTACTTTTCAGAAAGCCTGAGAAATTACAAAGCTAGTAAGTGAAGTCCAAAGAAGCAGAGATAGAGCACATGTTAATTTTGAAACAGGAGGCAGGTCTTTCTTAATAATTTTATCAAGCTGTCATCTCAGAGTGGCCACCTCTGAGAAGCTGTCAATTTCACTGATATAAATGAAGTTGGAATAAGGGAAGATTGCCAAAGACTGGCTGCTCCAAAGGACCATAAGCAACTGCAGCCACCACCAGTTCAAGGAGCAGTGGAGTGAGCTTCTCGGTGTATTCTGGGCATGCCCCAGTGCTCTTCAAAACTCTGGGG
This sequence comes from Ibidorhyncha struthersii, assembly GCA_013398815.1. NCBI lineage: Eukaryota > Metazoa > Chordata > Aves > Charadriiformes > Charadriidae > Ibidorhyncha > Ibidorhyncha struthersii. The sequence goes on from VZSZ01001077.1 coordinate 498,361, forward strand.
CCCTGTAGAAAATTGTTGAATACGTTGGTGGTATACTGACTGTAAAATTTGGTCTTGCACAAGCAACCAAAGTATGGACCACTTCAAGAGGCTTTAACTATTCTGTGTGTATAAGACTTATTTCTATTTTGAATTAGTCTACCTCCATCTTCCAGCTGCTGGATCTTGTTGCAATTTGGCCTGCTAGACTGAAGAGACTGTTGTTAAATTTCTATTCCCCACGTACCTTCCAAAATCATCCTTTTATATCTGTCCGTCTTTAAATATTTTTCTTTCAGTGAGAAAGAACAGCTCAATAGGCAGACTCATCTTAAACTTGCTATTATAAAGCATGTTTTCCAATTCTTAATAATTCTTACGGTTTTCCTTAGTTACCAATGGCCGCCTTTGAACATGGATATCAAAACCAGAGATAGAATGCCAGTTATGTTAAGGTAAAAGCCAATTGTAAGCCCAAAAGTTTCCCAATTGCTACATTATTCACCTTCTCATGCTTCAAAAGATTACATTGATCCTTTCTCCACTCCAGTGCTCCAGGAGCTGATTACTCCCACTTTTTGGTCCCACTTTTTTACCAATGCTTCCATCTTCCTTCCACTTCTGTCTGTACATAAGCCAGAAATCCTTGTTTCTAGATGCCTGATTTCTCTTAGTTCAGTGATCCAAATCACTTGGATCACTTTCTCTTCCACTCTCAGCCTTTCTGTTATTTTTTTTCAAGTTTATCAGTCATATGCCTGGTTGCCAGACTATTTTCTCCCAGTATACAAATCCCTGTCGGGATGAGAATGTCACAGAATTAAAAAATAATCCACCAGGATTCCTGGTATCTAAAACAGGAATGTGTCAATTCATTTGCATTTTGAAGCGTTAACAGAAAAGCAACATATTTATAATAGATCTTTCTTTTCACAAAGTGACGGCTGCTTTCAGGTTTCCACTGTTTCAACAGCTTTAAAAAAGCAGTATTGGAAATTGAGGCTATAAATGATAGGGGTGGGGAGTGGCAGAGCACTAACAAAACTAAGACAAAAGCATTTACTTCCTCCTGAAGGAAGAAAGAAAGTAAAAAAGCCAGAAAATTTTAAAAATAACAGAAGTGTATCTTAAAACAACTTTGAATTTTACCCCAAAGTAACAGACAAGCTGAGTTACAAGGAGGAAGAGCATGTGTTAGGAAGTTACATCCTCAGACAAATGGAAATGAAGTCTACCACTACACAAGTGCATGAAGTTACCACATTTCTGCAGACATTAAAAAAATCCACATACAGATGAGCAGTTTGGTGTTAGTGTACACAGGATACACAAAGCGATTGAATATTCATGCAGCTACATGTTATATGTCTATGCACAGATTTACTATGGGTCTGCATAGGTGCTTAACTTTTCCAAATGCATCCCAAAATAGCCTTATTCTTGTCGATAGTGTAATGACAAAATGAAGTAGTAAAATACATGCATGTTCAATACTTTTGAGTACATATACATGGCCACAGGCTCATCCACAACTGGACTATATGAGAGGTCTGACTCACTTCAACTAAGTAAAACCTCTGTGGTGAATATAATTATTTCTTTAGAGAATTCTGAATAAGCAGTCATTATGTCATACTTTTTTTTTGTCTTTTTATAGGCAGTAAAATTATGCCATATACTTAAAACGTGTTTGGAAAAGGAACTGTATCATCATTGTCTTTATTTCCGCACTTAAGATGGTGCATTTTTTGTGGTTATGTGCATAGTCTTACCCCACACTTCTTCAACTGATAAATATTTTCCAGATGTCTAATATTCTGAGAAATTTAATGAAAAGCATATAGTGAGGTCCACGTTTGTCAATATGGAGAATCTCATCACTTTGCAAGCCTTGAGGGTATTCTACAATATCACAAAGGGTCTATTAATAAAACAGTCTCAATCAAAGTAATCCAAGCAAAGTTATCATCTCAAAAATTAACAGCTAGTGCTGGTAGATATGCACTAAAAGTGATGCAAATGCAATTACTGGGACAAAAGATGCCTGAAATTTTTAAAACTATATTTACTGTTATTTATAAAACCTCCGAAATTCTGAAAAACTGATTACTCATCCATTTACACACAGGCCTTAGCTTTACGTAACATTTTGTTTTGTGGGATCTTCTTAGCCCCCAAAAAAAGAAAACTGACAATATTATATTCCTGTGAAAATGCCCACAGAAGATACGTAACAGCATTATGATGATCAGGATAGAATTTTGCCACAACATAGTTGTGATGTTTCTATTTTCGTGGCTAGTCAAGTGACCATGATCAAGTCTTAAATGGATTCAATATTTGCTTAATGTAGAAACTTCAACACTGAAATCTAATCATCTAATGTGGAAGTAATAACATTTGTTTTTGAAGATATGGAAAAAGATTATTTCAGTAACACTGAAATAAGCTGTTCAGTTTGTTCAATAGAAAATACTACCAGTTACTGAATCTGCATTATACAGTTTCTTCATTTTTCTGACTTTTCCTTGCAGCGACAAGGAAAATCCTTCCTTCCATGGAAGCAAACTAAGCAGCAGGATTTCTCATCAGATGAAAAGTCAGCTGCAGGTAGAACAGCTGTAGCCATCTTCAGACACTTCCCAAAGATCTAGAAATTATTAACTTCTCTTTTTGTTTTCTTAAGAAACATTTCAATCACTCCATTATAACTAAGATCAGAGCACTTAAATAGTTGGGTTTCTGCCTAGATTAAATTTTTTTCCTCCCAAGCATACCACATTAAGTATGTGCAGTTACTATGGGTTTTAGATTCACAAACTAACAATATCTCATTAGAGCTACATACTTTCTGATTTATTAGTACTTCAGAGGAATTTTGTACCTATTTTGGCTTTACTCTTCCAGTCCCAGAAACTCACAAAAAGTTCACAAAAAGTTGTCCTGGCGTGTTTAAAAATGGATAGAGATAAACCCTTTCTAGAGACCAGATATGAAACAACTTCACTGTGAAATCTGTATAAATGCATAAATAAATATGATGTATTAAAAGATGGGAAGGAACATTGGCTCTGCTTTTGGGGAGAAGAAGGTTTGAGAATGTGGCACATGTGAGAGCTATTGCCAGCTTTGATATTGTTCCCTTGCTTGTGGTTTATCCCTGCCTATCTCTGAGACTTCCAGTTTGATTTACTCCTGGCTCTATCAACCCTAAAACCAGCAGGAACAAACTTTGAAATTTACCTCATAAAAAAATTAGAACTGAAAGGAGACATGAGAAAGCGAAGTGTTTACAAAGTAGAAAAATTATTGCCAAGTAAAAAAAAAACACCACCAAACACAGAACCAAAAAAAAAAAAAAAACAAAAAAACACCAAGTACTTAAAAAATTAGGAGTGTAGAAAATATATCTCTGTGTTAGTTTCCTGTAACATCAGAAAAGCAGATCTGAATTACCTACTGTGGGTGTGTACTACAGTAGCCCCTAAAGACCGTTGCCCTGAAGAACAAGTGGCTGAACAAGAGCACACATATGTTGAAATAATGCCTCTCAGCTTGGATGCCCCATTAAACTGCTGTTGTGAAATAATCAAGTAACTGAGAAACAACTGAGGAATAACTGAGATACTGTTGAACTCTTGCGTAGGAAATATTTTTCCTATCGGAGTGTTACCTTTGGCTGTTGGGCCCTAGGATAGCTCTCCTTTTCTACTGCAGGTTGAAATTTACTTCCTAGACATGTTTACACACACCAGCTTGGTACTTCCTCCAGTATGAGAAAGTCCTAGAAAGGGATTCAGTTCAAGCTATTTTTCATGTTCCCAGTTACTTGCTAAGCTTCGGGGGTTTTCCCATTGCCTCCTTATAACGGGCTGGGTTACAAAATCCAGAAACAGACCTCCCTCGAGGACCCGTTCACCCATGCAGGAACAGCCCGTGGCTGGCGCTGAGCGACCTCGCCTCATCAACAACAGGGGAACAAGCTGAGGCTTTGACCCTCTCATTTGATTCACTTCCTTGGACCTCAGTCACTCTGCTCTCGTCGATACTACAGAAAAGCCTTTCTCTGCTAATGTCATTCACAAAAACAAATGTTCCTGGCGGTGGGATGGCTGTGCAGGGTACTTGCACCCTCTTGTGGTGCTCAGCGGGGGGCCCTGCAGGCGGACTGCCCCAGGGCCAGCCATCCTGCACCCCCAAGCATCCCGCTCCCCCAGGCATCCCGCTCCCCCAGGCATCCCGCTCTCCCAGGCATCCTGCTCCCCCAAGGGCACCACACACCCCGAGGCAACCCGCTCCCCCAGGCATCCCGCTCCTCCATCCATCCTGGACCCCCAGGCATCCCACTCACCCAGGGGCACAACACACCCCGAGGCATCCCGCTCCCCCAGGCATCCCACCCCCCCAGAGAGCGCCCTGCCCAGCTCCTCACTGGACAGGGGTTTGGAGCCCAGTCCAGCTAGCGGGGTCTGGGAAAAGCAGTGAAGGTGTCTGCTGATGAGCTCAAGCAACTTTGTAATAGCTACTGGTTAGGTCAGCTAAGAGACAAGCTGTTTCCACAAAATGATGGAGACGCATCCTTTTTGAAAGATTTGATCTTATCTGATAATCTTTCTCACTCCCTAATGTTTTAGAGTGAAAAATCCATTTTCATAATCACAAACAGAGGCAAACAACATTTCAGTGAAAAGCTCAACTGTTATCAAATAGATTTATCTGATCCTCATCCTTATCTTTAGCTGTTATACACTGACTGGCTAGACAGACAAGCAACAAATTTTAAGGAAACAGATCAATAAATGAAATTTAATATATGCCTTTCTAATACTTCTCCATTTAAAATTACTTTTATTTAAATTGTGCTTTTATTTTAAAGTCAAAAGGAAACAAAATACCAAACATCTAATGTGGAAGTAATGACATTTGATTTCAAAGATATGGAAAAAGATTATTTCAGTAACAGTTTCTAACAGTTATTTGTGTTTTAATAAATAATTTTTTTTTTCAAAATATTTCCAGTAATCTATTTTACCATAAGGATTTTATGTTAATTTTATTACTTCCAATTAACTTTGTATACTCTCTCAGCCATTTCAATTTAGAAATAAAATGCAAATTAGCTTATAATGAAAAGCTAAGTGGTACAATTATGTTGTATCAGTTAGCGTTTATGTTTTATCAGTTAGGGTAGTTTTAATTATTCAGTTGCCATAACTAGAGGTTCAGCTTTTAAAAAAAAAATGCCACAGAGAAAGTACGAGAAAGCCGGAGGGATAATATCCCAGAAAATTTTCCCTACTCCAAGTGAAACATTTCTGTTATGGATCATAACCTATATTAGTAAGGTCTATATAAAAAGATGCCCTCAAGAATTTCCTGCATAATTTCTGGGACAAATCTTAGACCAGCTGAAAAAGAAGAAAAATTAGTGGGGTCAAAAGCACTCACCTCATCTTTTCATTTAACAGAAATGTCTGAGTCCTGCTTGGGGTATTAGTACATTGCTGTAACACAGAGGCAAATTCCGTAAAAGTAGAGTCTTTCTGTAAATGGCAGCTCATACAGATTGCCAATCGCTTTTAATTGGATTAATGAGTTACACCCAAGTACATCCCAAGTATAGTACCACAAACATCACTGTGTATGATTCAAAAGTAGTTTTCTTTTAAAAGAAAAGATTTAGAAGTAAAGCTCAATTGTTTTTATATATACTCATTGCTATATATATACACACTCATATAGATATTTATATAGTGAATTTATATGTAAATAAAATGAAATCTTGGAAATTTGAAGTAAGAGGGAAACAGAAAATGGAAAAAAGAGCAAAAATGGTATAGGCCCATTTAATTAAAGTTGTGTGAATAACTTATTTCTTCAGTTGGAGAAACTGAAAGGTCACTTCGTATTAACCTCAAAGATTAGTGAAATGACAACTGTTGTCCTCCAAGACTTGTTCCCATTTTGGGGGAAGAAATTAAGACTTCTTTCCTCATTTTACCTGCATTTGGGGTTAGAGAAAAGCTTGTTTAAATTTAATTTCAAAGTTCATTGTCCCAAAGAGAGGACAGAACCCCAAAAGCCAGTCAGAGAGCAATGCCAACTCACAGTTTTGGCAGGTAGGTTGCCTCCCAGGGCCCATTCTTCCTGCTTAACATAAAGCAGCTCTTGAGTTGCACTAAATCTGTGGGCAGGAGGCAATTCACCTGCCATCTGTTCCCCAGATGAGATAGTGGGGTGGTTGCAGAACACCAATTTAATCTCTTCTCGTTAGGTTTGTACTGTGTGATCACTTCAGGCAGAGAATCACAGAGTTCCTCCAACACATAAATAAGATTTCCAGTGTAGGGAATACTCTGGTCAACAAACACAAGAATAAGAACATATTCCAGTAACTGCTTCCACTGCAGAAAGCACATTGATTCACACTCAGTGTGATCTCTTGTTGTTATAACCATACTCAGGTAAGAGTTTAGTATTTTTATCACCTGAAAAGTATTTATATTTATTTTGACTGGTTATATTGCTATTTGAACATTTCATGTGTAACTCCCCAAAGAGCCAAAACCTTTCACATGTGACTATCATACCGGATTTCTACATATCATAAACGGATTTCTTCATTCTCTGCAAGAGAACAATGTCTAGAAGCATTTAATGTAAACATTCAGAATTGATTGCATTTTGTGCCGTGATAGTGAAAGGCTCTGCACTAACGTGAGGCTGTCGTCCTCTAATGGTGATAGACGAGAAAGAGCTAAGAAGGTGGCAGCAGAATCGTCTTTTCTGTCCCCTTAATTCACCTCAACCTGGTCTTAGGGAACAAGATGTTGCTATTAAGGTAGACAGTTACAATGGTGGATACATGTCACCACGGACTTTCCTGTGGGGCCACAGGGCCAGTTTTACACACACCGTTTCTGGGCAAACCTCCGTAAAGTGGCTGATTCCAGCAGAAGACTTGAAAAAGGATGCCAAGGTCATTACATATCCTTATGTTTCCTTTGTTGTGAACAGGTGCCTCTTTCAGCTTGCCTTTGATGCAGAAGAGTCAGAAAAATTTTTGTTTTTTTGCAATATATTGCGTTAGCACCAGTCTTGCCAACAAGATGTCAATAGTCCAGAGACTGCTACTCAACCCATAGAGTTATAAAGAAGTATTACTAATGCACCTCTCCCTGTGGCATCAAAGCATTTGTCTTTATGATCTAAATCAATTAAAATGCTACAGTTGAATCAGAATATCTAGTTTACTGTAAAACAGAAAAGTATTAATCTTTTGGGAAATTCTATTTTCCACAACAAATCTGGGCACCTGTTGTGTTTTTCAAAGTTCTGTAGAAAATTCAGGCTTTGTATTTTTACTTTCTATTCTACTTAGCAGTATTCCCAAGCTCAATGTGAAAAAATGATGTTTATCCAATATTTGAATGTTTAATAAATAATAACCATCTCTACTGCTGCTTGAAAAATTATTTCTCAGCCCCAGTTTTCAAAAGTAAAAGAAATCACACACAGACACCTGATTAAAAATGTTGTATATGTAAAACTGTAATAATTTAAAACCCCAAACCAGCCACTATATTTAAAAAGAATTGAGAAAGATAATCATTAAATCGTGTTATGCCAGTAGGCAACTCTGCCAGTATCCAAAATTTAATTTTTTCCAGCTAAGAATGCAAATAGCTTTTAAGTCCCCATCCATAGTCACCTGTGTTTTCTGGTGGTGTGGTTTTATGGTCTTTGTGCACTATCATCAATAAATGAAAAAAAAGCAATAGAGGTCAAAAGCAGATAAGAATGATTGTTTCTTTTTAAATTGTGGACACTTGAAAAGTACTTGGTCATAGCTGATATCAAATGACACCAAGCATTAAGGAACAGACTCAGGGAACACATCTTTGTAACGCTGAAAATTAGTCTTAATTTTTGTCGCAGTTAGGGAGGTCAGCAATTTCCAAATTCCAGAGGGCAGGGGAACTACCCTAATGCTCTTAATTTCTAGCACACCTTTGCTGTAACCACACTTAATTGACCATCTTGTGAACCATACTTCTCAATGTGATTCTCTGGGTCATAAAACTGTCCAAAAGCACTATCAAGGCAAATGAAGCATCCTTGTATGCCCTTTAGTTCCAGTGGGTGCCCATTTCCTCTGTGACCTCCTGACTCTCGGTTTGAGAACATCCCAAGACCTGCAGCACCGGCCATTGTACGAAGCTATACTGCCTGTGAGACTTCACATGGATAAGGGCTAGAGAGTAGAGCTGAGACTATCAAAGCTAACGACTCCTCATTCTACTGAAACACTCAGGAAATGTAAACAGAGGATGCAAAACATCTGCATTCAGAAATAAGAGTCTGGTTAATGCATTTCATGGTGGCTGCTGCAAAAGACAGTCATTCTAAATAGACGTTTGGCCTCAGTCTGGTCTTGAACACAGAGAAATTAAATCCATCGCAGGGACAGAAGAAACGGTTCAGCCTGGGCAAAAGCATCAACAGGATGGTAATACATCTATGTGCTGCTAGAATGAGGTTATGAATATTTAAGTGATAATGCAGAATGTCAAAGGTAGTAGAAGACAGAAGGAAAGTTTCAGATATCTATGCTATTTAATAAGCAGTGCAGGAAAGTGCAGCTTTTTTAATTTTTTTATGAAGGTGTAAACATTTCTGCAGCCCTCATTTTGTTTATTTTTCTGAGTAAGACCATTTATCTGTAGTGATAAGTAGGAGCCCTATAAAAAAACATAATGTTGCATCAGCAGTTTCTTGGCTCTATCAAAGTAAATGATCAGTGACAACAAGGCATGATGGGGAAAGAAGTTTTCAAAAGAAGACAAACCCTTCGATCATGTTACGGAGCCATCCTGGAGCACACAAAATTGTTTCTTCTAGGCTAGAACTAAGCAGGAAGACGCATTCAGGAGCACAGAAAATGCACTACCGTTGCCAAGTGAAGGGCATACTGCAGGATATAGTCTTAGTTAAGTTCTACCTTTTCCGTGCTTTGTTTGGCACTGCAGAGTCAGTCATTAGCTTTGAGCCAGAGGGTCAGCTGCATCACGAGAGACTTTTTCTGACTCTCAGCATTATCTCTTTTAAGCAGGGCACATGTCTGAGCTCAGAGACCTCCTATCTGTTTCAAAGCCTTTTGAACCTGGTTATCTGAACATGTTCCTGACTGATTTTGGTTAAAATGCATCAGGGGTTTGGCTTTTGATTATTGATGGGTGAGCAGCAACCACTAAGAACAAATACTCAGGGACACACAATGTTTACTGAAGTAATTCAGGTGTCTTTTACACGCATTCAGAGTTCAAAGAGTTGTCAGTAGTTGCAGCGACTGGAAATAAGAGGGTGGCCCTGAGAAAGGCAAAGTTTGGATGTAGTTTCTCAGTAAGAAGCCACTTGCTGTGTTTAGTTGGCCGTTTGCAGATAAAGTGGGTTGTCATGTTCTTACCCCATTCAAATACAAACATTATAGTGGATTTTAAAAAACATAATGGCTTATTTGGACATAGAAGCATATGAAGTATAAAGTTACTATTCTTGAAATTGCCCTTTACCCTCCCATCTTTGTCCTGTATATGAAACAGTAGTGCTCTGTTTCTAAGTTGGCTTCAAATCACTAGTGTGTTTCTCATTTATAAAATACTTTTTACAGCCTAATTGGGAGCAGTTTAATTCTCAGATTCTCAACTCCTTACTACACCAGTTAAGAGTCCAATTGACTGTAACGATTCAGAAAGAGGGCCTTTTGGAACCTTTACAATATGTCATGTCAATTGGTGTTCAGGGACTTTAAAAATATTATTTATATTGTATTTAACTAGAATATTATTCACATCATAAGAGTCCCATGCACATTATGACATAATGGACTGTAGATGCTTAGAAGAAGCAGTCATAGTTTATGGCCTCAAGGCCAATGAACCTTTTACCCTGGAAAATAGTCCATAGCCCAATATCATATCACCAGAGGAACTTAGAGATCTGAGATGCTCGTTACTTGTTCAGTCATCTAATTCTGTCCCCTATGCAATTATCAATGTTCATGAGTGTTCCACCTAATCTTGTTATCATTATTAAATCACACTTATTCATCATTTCCCTTTGAAGACTGGAAAAACTAACTGACTTCTATATAGGACTTATCTTCAGGGGTCCATTCTAAAAGCCCTCTGTTAAAGACAGGCAATCTGTTTTTCTATTAGTTCCAAATAAAAATAGTCAAAAATTGTGGAGCTTTTCCTATAAATGCAGTAACTACACATTTTTCAGCTGTGGCTCTCCAGTAACATAGCATGAGTTATAACTGGAAGAAAATTATAAAAGAGTTTGTTGGGTTTTTTTTGAACTGTTTCTAAAATAATTCCTTCATTATCCCCTGCACTTTGGCACTTGGATGACTCTTATGTGATGTGTTACAGATAGAAGAACTTTTACTGCATGGGTGAACTCCCCAGTAGGGAGACGCAGAACTTTTCTGCAGAAATAATCAACACAGCCATTCTCTTGAAGGGCTTTCCGTACAGAAAAAAAAAAAAAAAAAANTCAAGATGCCAAGAGGGACCAGTGGCAGGATTTGGTGATGTTCTGATGCTCCAGGTTGGCAGGACTGGACTTTTGAGTTCCATTACCACCATTATTAATCATCCGGGCGGTTACAGTGAAAAAAACACCTTCATAACTCACTCCTCCAATTCTCCATATCCACCATCTGTGTTGTCTCATTAGATTTTTAATTCTGTGACTGTTAATATGCATTGGTGGCTCCAGATCTTTATAGAGGCTTCCAGCAGAACTTATAATACAAATCATAAACAATAAAATCGGAACATTTTGCTGGGAAATTGTCTTGGCATTTCTAGCCCTATAAACAAAAGCATTCTTTATCTAACAGGCATAAAATGTATGTCAGAAATACAAAGGAGATCTTATATATTTTCTGTTGTGAGAATTTCAACCCAATCCTCCTCCCCCACATGTTGATAGCAAGTCAATCACCTGCTAACTTCTCTGAGAGAGATCTAGGTGCCGTATTTCTTTTATAGACAAAATGCTAACATCACAACATGCTGCGTATGATCATCACAGTCACATAAGCGATCCCTGGTTCCAAGGAGGGAGGAACTGCCTGGCAGAATTTTCATATCATTCATTATGGTAATTTTTCTTGTATCAGCTTAAAAAAAATAGACAGTTTTTTAAAATATCTGAAATGCAAAGAAACGTAACTTTGTAGTCCTTAGTCATAGTTCAAACATACAAGTATATAAATAAGCTTAGATTTCCTTTCTGTTTCAGCTGCAGGTAAAGTATGTTTACACGCTCTGAGACACTCAGTGTGCAGCCATTTTCTAAAGAAAACAAGGACACGAATGTGCAGGGGTACATAGAAGCGAAAAACAAGGACATGAATGTGCAGGGGTACATAGAAGCCAAGGAACTTTATGAACTGTTCTGCCTGGCAGGTTCCCTTTATTGCAGGTCAATGACACAGCAAAACCTAAACCACCTGATGCACTCTTGGCAAATTTTGTTCATGTGGTACTTTCTGATTCTGCTCTCCTACACTCCAAAATAAGAAAGGAGGAGTCAAGCAGAAGATGTGACATCCGCTTTGCATTTAGTATAAGGGCTGTAGGAGACACAGCGTCAGCACAGCAAGAGCAGTCGTTCTGGTCTTAGTGTTGTAGTAGTTGGAGTTCTTAGTATTGCAGTCTCCTTCAATAGCATTGTAGCCAGTCAGTCGAGACACGTGAGACTCTGGCAATGTCCCTGCTCATCACCTACTGCACCCCAGCAACCTCCAGTTCAACACAGTCATACCCAAAGATGAGATCCACATCCTTGTGTGGGTGGCATTACGTTAGAGATGTAGCAGCTGTGTGTATTTGCTGCTCTTACAGAAGGCACCATACTAAACTTGCTGCTAAACGTTACATTAAAGACTAGAACTAGAAAGTTAATGCAAAGCACACCCTGATCTCCTCCTGCTCCAGCAGGTGCCATTGGTGGAGCAAGCTATAGATACACAGATTGATGCAATAACAAACTGATGAGTTGTACCAAAGAAGGACAATCTGTCTTCAGTAAACAAAGCATTTTCAGAAAAAACAAAGGGGCTACCATGCACAGCAAAGGAAACATTTCAAAAATAAAGAAACAGTGCTTAATCCATTCTTTAAGAATAGAGAGCCTTGAAATGAGAGTAACTTATTTTACAACAGAAAGGGCAGATGGGAGAGTATATATGTAGGTAAAATGCTAAAACTAACCTCCTGCTTCATGAAAGGTAGCTTTCTCTCACAAGTTTGTGACTACCTTCTGTATGGACAATTACCTTAAAGTGTGTCATATTGATCTGCCGTATACTTTGCCCATGTCAATATATACCTAGTCTTGCTGCCTACAGCACATGAGGAAGCAAAATGAAAATGAGTCTGGGCTTAATGACATGTAACCATCTTGGATGAATAATGTATATATGGTCAATCCCCAATACTCAGGAGACCATCAGCCTAACTTTAATGTTTGAGATAAGCAACTGTATGTTTTAGATTTATCACTTGAGTCCTAATGCACTTGCCAAAGGACATTAATATTTAAATATCTAAAAATATACTATCAGCAGAAAAATAGGCAGATTTACAGTTAAGGAGGTTCTTTTGGGTTAGCTTTAACACATACATGTCATTCTGGAGAGTTTAGGGAAACCACTAGTCTTTTCACCTGATTCCGTGGTACAGAAGATATTTAACTTCTTATCTTTAGCCAAGAAATATAAGCCAAAGCCAGTTGTTAGGTAGCTGTGATACAATCCAGGGCCCTCTATAACCTCCCCACTGAAGTCTGGTATGTGTGTATAAGAATTGTTTTAGAAAAGACATGAACGTGACTTCCTTTGAAGCCATGAGACCTCAAAACACAGAAGAAGGGAATAATCCAAATCAAGCAATAACTAGATGAGAAGCTTTTATAAAACATCTGTTATCAAATAAGCAATCAATGATTTTTACTGTTCTTCTTGAATCATCCTGGAAACAGTTAAAAACATAACATAGCTCCTACAGATTGGATTTGTGTCTGACTAGTTAATGTGGTGCTAGCTGATATATTTGGGAAGTGAATTCCCATGTTATTGCTAGAACAGGTACAGAATGAGCAACACTGCAGTATTTGTCTCCAGGTTGCCTGGCAGGCATTGATTCAGCTTTGTTGAGGAGACACTGCCACTGTTGGTGAAAATATTCAAATTGCAACCCTACTTTCCATTTAGCCATACATTAAGATTCTTGGTAGAGACATTGGTTTCTTCCGCTCCTTTGCTCTCCAAAGATAGTAGAGAGAAGTGCAAATAGCTATGAGGTATTTCTTCAGATTTGAATGGCATGGTAGAATAATGTGGTCCACTATGGCATAAAGTACAAAAAGATCTTTTTTATTTTGGTTTCCCAATGTGTTGAGTATAGTTAATAAATAGCATACTTTCTGATAGCTGACTGTTCTGTTCATTAGAAGCTTAATGTAAAGAAATACTGAGCAAGAACAGACAATTTTGATCATCTTTGGCTGCTGGCTCTAGCAAATCAAGGTCTTAGAACGTTTATAGATGGATTCTATTCTCACGAGCTCAGTAAAAAAAGTTTAACACTAAAAGATGGCAAACTCATTTGCCCCACGGTTTTCCCCAGGGTGCTCTGAAAGGACCTAGGAGAAAGAAGCCTTACAGCAGACGCTGTTGTTTAATAGCAGCAAGGAGAGCATGACTCCAGGCAATTGGCTAATCCACCTTGAAATTTCTCAGAGATCATTAAGGTGCATGTTTATCTAAACAATGCCTGCCTATGCAGTAGTAAAATACTATTCAAATGATAATAAATATATATGTATATAATATATATGAATAATATAAAGTTTTATGGAGCACAGCATATTTTTTACAGTCTCCTTTGTCGAGAAGAGAAAGACTGAAGTCATCCTTCAAAGTTCTTCCCAAAGCTGAACCAGGCCTGTAGCATAAAATTGAAGTATTTTATTCCTCCGTAGACGTGAGTAGGCTATTATTGCATAGAACCTGGTTTATTATGGCATTTGCATGCAGTTAGCAATCATTTGCAAACCCTAGTTTACAAGAGAAAATTAAATGTACTGTTTGAAGCAGCCCCATCAGTGATTGCTGCTGCCTTAGGTGGAGGTTCTACAGAAGAGCAGGCATGGGCCCGGGAAGCTGATCAGTCTTCATACATAAAAATCCTATCTAATTTATATTTTAAAGCTTTGAATTTGTGCTCATAATTTGGAGGAAAAAAAAGAAAAACAATATTCTTGTTCACATATTTATGTATTTTATATCACAGTAAAAAAACTACCAGGAAGTCTCTGATTTGATAATTCCACTAGAGATCTTAGTTATGGAAAAGGAGGTTATCTACTTAAAAATAAAAACAATTTTACTGCTTTAAAAGATTTTATTCATATTCTGTGATTAAACTTTTAAATTGATGGGGTTTTTAGCATTTTAGCATTCTACTCTGTTTTGTATTGTGCCTTTGAACAAGGTGTACAGATATATGTAAAACATTAGTAACTTGTTTTTGTGCTTCACATAAAACATATGATAAAAGCCTTTATTCGCAGCCTGTTAAACTACTAAATGACTAATAAGAGATAAACTACGCGCATATGTGACAAAATCCATTTAGTCAAAAGAGGAAAAAATAACAAATCATTATGTCAAAGAGGAAAGATACTTCAGCTTGCATGAGACAAGGATTTTTTTTTTTGCAAGGAAAAAAATGTTAGATATTTGTTTTACAGTTCAGAAAGAGTTCAATTTATGCAAAATAATGCAAAGACATTGTCTGTTAATTACAGTATATATTACAACGCAGCGTTAGGATGTTAGCATTCACTAAGATTCTAGGACATTCACCAAGTCATAAGTGACCTCTGTCACTTACCTTTTCAAGGGAAAATCTTTCATTTTATACCCCATAATCTATTCTCAAGACATATTCTCTTTTTTAATAATCATCTACTTTATAAAGGCTCTAAATTGGTTTTCTAAGATTTAACAAGAAGATCTTCACTAGTGAGCATTTCCTAAGAACTTTTATGCTACAAATTACTAAAATGACTGAAGACTCCTTCAAGATGTTGATATATTGAAGTGCAGGGCTATATAAAATTATTCCGCAATAATTTTGCACCGTAAGAGTATTTAGAGCAATCTAAAATTTACTGGGGGAACTGCTTATCCCTGAATATTTAACTTACACCACATCTTCTGGGAAAAGTTTAATATCCACAGCAAGAAAGATGAGGCAATAATTTATTTTATAGCCATTCAAGTTTAAAGACATTTAAAGATGCATTTTGAGACCAAAAGATTTAGTTATAGGAAAGAGGAATGTCTGGAGTCATCTGGAAGCAAATTTTTGATGGAACTACAGAGGCATTTTATAAAATAAGCTGAATAGAGGACAACTGAAAATCTGTATAAAATATTATTCTACAAAAGCATAAAAACATCCACATAGTAGTAAAATTTAAGAACTGTAGAAAACTAGGCTTGAAAGGGAACGTGAGAGATTATCCAGTGAGTTCACAGAATCCTAGAATCACAGAATGGTTTGAGTTGGAAGGGATCCTAAAGATCATGCAGTTCCAACCCCCCTCTGCCATGGGAAGGGACACCTACTACTAGACCAGGTTGCTCAAAGCCCCATCCAACCAGGCCTTGAACACTTCCAGGGATGGAGCATCCACAACTTCTCTGGGCAACCTGTCCCAGTGTCTCATCACCCTCACAGTAAAGAATTTCTTCCTGGTATCTAATCTAAATCTACTCTCTTACAGTTTAAAACTGTTACCCCTCGACCTATCGCTACACTCCCTGATACAGAGTCCCTCCCCATCTTTCCTGCAGGTCCCCTTTAAGTTCTGGAAGGCTGCTGGATGTCTCCCTGGAGTCTTCTCTTCTCTAGGCTGAACAACCCCAACTCTCTCAGCTTTTCTTCACAGAAGAAGTGCTCCTGCCCTCTGATCATCTTCATGCCCTCCTCTGGACTCACTCCAACAGGTCTTTCTTGTGCTGGGGGCTCCAGAGCTGGATGCAGTACTCCAGGTAGAGTCTAACCAGAGCAGAGTAGAGGGGTAGAGTCACCTCCCTCCACCTGCTTATTTTGATGTAGCTCAGGATGCAATTGGCTTTCTAGGCTGTGAGCGCACATTGCCAGCTCATGTTCAGCTTTTCATCCACCAATACCCCACAGCTTCTTCTCCTCAGGGCTGCTCTCAATCCACTCATCCCCCAGCCTATATCCATGTTGAGGATTACCCCAGCCCAGGTGGAGGACCTTGCACTTGGCCTTGTTGAACTTCATGAGGTTCACATGGGTCCACCTCTCTAGCCTGTCAAGGTCCCTCTGGATGGTATCTCTTCCTTCTAGGGTATCAGCCACACCACTCAGCTTGGTGTCATCCACAAATGTGCTGAGGGTGCACTCAATCCCCCTGTCCATGTCCCTGACAAAGATGTTAAATAATACTACTGGTCCCAATACGGACCCCTGAGGGACACCACTCATCACTGGTTTCCACCTGGAGAATGCGCCATTGATCGCAACTCCTTAAGTGCAACCATTCAGCCAATTCCTTATCTATCCAGCAGTCCACCCATCAAGTCCATGTCTCTCCATTTTACAGACAAGGATGTTGTGTGGGATAGTATCAAATGCTTTGCAGAAGTCCAGGTAGATGACATCAGTTGCTCTTCCCTTATCCATTTGTCCCTTATCCAGTTGCTCTGCCCAAGATAAGATCACACAGCTATTGCAATCTATTCCAACACCCAGCTGTCCATAAAAAGAAAAAATTCTGTGAGTTTAATTTAAATTCCGCTTGAAGCAGTCTAAAGCCATTATTTGTTGCCCATGCAGATATAAATAACAATATCTTTCTTTCCACTGTACAGATACTTTTTATGTACTGGGAGACTTTTATCGCATCTTGCCTTGGTCTTTTCTAAACTGAACAAACCCAGAGACTTTAAACTTTCGTCTTAGATTTAAGACTGTTTCAAGACTGTTGATCTCTCCTGTTGGTGGTCTTTTTCCAGCAAGGTCATATGTATTCTGAAGAGCAGTAGTCAAAACTGGATTTGTCTTAGAGATAGATTTTCCATCACAGAGAAGAGCAGAAAGATTATTTCATATATTTATTATACAAGCCTTCTGTTTCTGTTATGATTTTGCTGTTTTCAAAACAGTATGGTGTTGCTGACTCTGGTTCAGAGAATAAACCATTGAAACTTTCAGATCCTTCACTGAAAGTGTTCTTTAAACAGCCTCTTTTCATCATGAATTGAAGGTTCATATCTAGCTGACGATGCATTTATAGCAGCAGCAAGATGACCTATCAACATTGAATCAATGAAAATTGAGATAATCTCATATTGTAATCCTCCTGGATTAAGTGATGAAAAGAAAAATGTGTGCATTTCTCTAAACATCTGTGCATCTCTAGCACTTTTGGATCCCTTATGCTTTCAGTATTTAGCTCAATCTGTTCATGTTATTTCTAAAACTAGAAAACAGCAACAATACAAGAGATGAGCAAAGTTATGATATTGCACCAAGAGGCTGCCATCTTCAGTCTCTCAGAATCTTAAAAGCATTGTTAAATAGGGATTATTTCCAATCAATGAAATGATTCAATGTAGGGGGGGTTAAAATCTTTTTTATGGAATATTGACATTTTCCTGTTAAATACTTGCTTGTTTAGACTACATATTCTTAAATAAATGATGCAAAACAGTAAAATCAAATCTAAGTTTAGCATTCTTCAAATTCAGTAAGTTCCATATTGAAAGGCTGTTCCTTAAATAGGTTTTAGTAACTAATAAAAATTTCTGATTTTTTAAGTCTTTCACTTCCAGCAAACTGTTTGGGTTATCTTCATAAAACAAAGTTCCCTTTCCCTGTATTCCTGTAGCCCTAATTCCTGTATCCCTGAGCTATGCAGAGATAGGGTCATCCAGCATTATCTTTTGGAAAAATATTTTTAATTAAATTGACCACACAGTGCTTGGGTTTATTTCACGTATAATTTCTACTGCAAGATCTCCACAGGGAGTTACCAGAAAAAAAATGTTACTGATGTAGCCATTATTTAGAATCACAGAATCATTTAGATTGGAAAAGATCTTTAAGATCATTGGGTCCAACCATCAACCTAACACTGCCAAAACCACCACTAAACTATGTCCCTAAGCACCACATCTACCCATCTTTTAAATACCTCCAGGGATGGTGACTCAATCACTTCCCTGGGTGGCCTGTGCCAATATTTGACAACCCTTTCTGTAAAGAAATTTTTCCTAATATCCTATCTAAACCTCCCCTGGCACAATTTGAGGCCATTTCCTCTTGTCCTATCACTTGTTACTTAGGAGAAAAGACCAACCCCCACCTGGCTACAACCTCCTTTCAGGCAGTTGTAGAGAGCAATAGGGTCTGCCCTCAGCCTCCTTTTCTCCAGGCTAAACGCCAGTTCCCTCAGCCGCTCCTCATGAGACTTGTGCTCTAGACCCCTCCCCAGCTTCATTGTTCTTCTTCGGACACACTCGAGCACCTCAATGTCTTTCGTGTAGTGAGGGGCGCAAAACTGAACACGGTATTTGAAGTGAGGCCTCACCAGTGCTGAGTACAGGAGGACGATCACTTCCCTCGTCCTGCTGGACACACTATTTCTGATACAAGTTGATTATTGCTCACACTCTATGTTTATCCTACCTTTATTCTCACTTGTTATGAATAACGAAACAAGCATTGTTTTAACCGTTGTTATTTGGTTTGCTTATCTTCAGTGTAAAGCCCGTGCCCACGTACTGAGAACCTTCTCTAGATAAAATAATAGGACTTATGCCTCTAAATAGGCTTTAAGCCAAACATTTCAAGCATTTAAAAATTTTGGAGGTGACATTGATCTCACCACTATAAAACACACCCTTTACTCCATGTAAATCTCACTAGCCCAAGAGATAATAACTTTCTTCATTGCTCAAAGCCTGGAAGAGGGAGGAAAAGGAATTAGCCAGGTTTATTGATAATGAAAGAAAGTAGTTTTAAAGAAAGCTAACTTTTCACTCATACTTACTGTTATTTTTAGACTTACAAGGATAAAAAACTCTTTTCACACAGTCCAGCTCTCAATACTATAGTTAAACAAGCACAGTTACACAGGCAAGGGACTTATATAGAAGTTAGCTTTGTTCCTAACTTGTGAAGTCTCCTGGGTGTTCTTTTTCAAGTCCCGGGAACATGATGGATGTGTTAATGATGGTCTCATGTACCTTGGCTGTATTTCCCTTTATTAAAGTTATATCATCCAATTGAGGCTCAGTTCACTCTAAATCCCAAATCCAAAGCTCTACAATAAGTTAAAAAATATATTCAGAATGAATGGGATCCAAATTACATAGTTTCTCAAAGGCAATATGCATGTAAAATAAACCCTCTCATTGCTGCAAGGATAAGTCAAGCTTAAAATGACATTATAAAAAAAATGCATTTTTGCCCTGTATGGATCAAATATTTTGTGAAATATTCCATCTCTTCTGAAGAGGCAACAAAACCTGCTGTTTCTGTGCAAAACATGAGTGATTTCGCCTAGGACAACACAAGATGTGGCCAATGAGTAAAAGACTATATGAACCTTCAAGTCCAGTACAGCACCATCTAAGTAGTTCCTAACTCACAAAAGAGTAAACTGCAAAGGAAGGACCTGAAATGAGACACAATAATTTGAGGACTTAATCCTGTTCAAATTCAAATAAATGGAAAAAGGCCTTAAATTTCCTTTTTTATTTCCTACTAGAAATTATTTGTGCTGCTTATTTCTTATGAAACCCTCCTTTGTGTTTAAGTTGGCCAGTAACCAGGCTTTCATTTTGGTGCCCCTCCAGTTGGAGACTCTCTTCCTGTTTGAGATTCAGATCATCTCTTTTTAAACAGAACCAGAGGTCTTTCTGTCTTCTCATGTGTGTTTTAAGTAGTTACCATTGACTTATAGTTAGAATTTTCTGGCCCTTCTTTCCTTAAAGTGCATAAGAGATGTGGGGTCTATATAAATTTTGCAGGGGTGGGGTGGTATCAGCAAAGAAAATTTTATCATGGAAACAGGTATATGTATGTAATATTATTGGAGAAAAATACACTTACCTGAAACAAAGGTATTCAAGGAAAAAAAAAAAGAAAATTAAAAAAATCTACAAAACTATTCTAAAGGAGTCAGAAAATGAGTAAATTAGACATTAATTTGTAATGAAATAAGGTAATAGAAGATCAGTTCAGTCTGCTCTGAACAGAGGCTTCTTGTGATCTACACATTTACTCTTTGTCCCTCTCTTGCTCTCGCACTGACTCTGGTAAATAATTTTCAGACTTAAATGGTTCTTAACTATAAAAACACCAGAAAATTGGGAAGAATTAGAGAAATTTTGAAAAGGTAATGGAAGGATAAAATTGTTTAACATACAAAAACAAACCAAGTAGAAAAATTCATGTAATGTGACTAGAAAAGAACAAGGAAAAGAAAAAAGATGCAATTATGTTGTCTAAATGTAAATTACTGAGGTGTAAAAAGGAGAATTACCACCTTCAAGGAGAATCATTTATTCTGTGACGCACAAGCAAGTAATCAGGAGGAGGAAAACTGGGGGCAATACTCATGATACGAAGCTGTCCAAAGATGTGAAAAAGCCTCCCAAGGGCAACACTGTCATCCTATCCCCAAACTTCTAGATTTGTCGTGAACAAAGCAATTGAAATGAAGACAACAACCTTGCAGTACCAGGGAAACAGCAACTGCTGAGGGGAGGCCTGAGACATCAACTACTTCTCCTGTCTCAGTAGTCCCAGCATAGGAAAGCCACATCCAAGGGAGCAGGAAAAGGCACACATGGAAGAGAAGAGCTTCAGGAGTCAGATCTAACACCTCCCCTGATTAATGCTCTAGGACTACAAGACTGAAGCACCCGTTACTAGACCAAGGACTGTGGGTAGGCTGTCCCTCCTGTTGAGGGCCCTGCACATTGTTCTCGTTGTTCTGGATAGAAATTTAAATTACTATGAAACATCTTGTCATACTATGCCCCTTCAGTAAGATTTTGCAAACACTGTGCTAAGAAGCATATTAATAGTTAAACAGTACCCTGCAGCTAATACTTTCAGCAGTGTAACATCATTTGTTTAACTTATTGTTTAATTAGATGGAAAAAAAATGGTTCTACAGTTATACTTTTATCAGGTACATACTTATGGGAGGTTTTAAATTAAGTCCTTATTGCTATGGCTAATGGGCTTTTAAATAACTTCCAATACTAGCTTGAAGCCAAACGTCCTTCCTAAAATTACATATATTATTTTTGAAATCACTAACAGCGAATTGACTATTCATATAACAATCCAATACTCAGTATGAAATAATAGCAGCGAAAACAGTGTTAGCTAAAATTCATCACGGCAGCTCCGCAAGGCCCTCAATGTTGACTACGGAACAAGTCAGTACACAATCAATTACATCCTGACTGGTAAGTCAGTCAAGTTACAGTGAGCTTGGTTTTACATTAGTTTTCATAGTTAGTTACCCTCCCCCCAAAAAATGAAATATTTATCAGATCATAGGTGATACAGTGGTCCAGAGCAGAATAAGTAGGTTATGGCACTACAAGCAAATTTCATCTAAATTACACAAAGTACCAAAGTTATTTAGGCATAGCTGCTTCATTCATCTGTTTGTATCTCCATATGCTCACAAGTTAATGGAGAGTTAAATGCACCATATCCTTTGGTTTAATATATCTCCCAAATAGCTTTAATTGTGAGGGCGCCCGTCCTTGAAAGCAATTTGAAAATGTATTCCATTCCAATCTACTTTATTCCGTTATACTTTCAGTACATATGTAATTTTCATGAATGGTCTTATTGCGTTAATCAAAGACTGCCACAGTAATGATTAGGTCAAGCATTATTACTGGTATGTATTTTTGTCTTTTTCTAACTGGTTCTAAATGATGAATGACAAGTCTACTCAAACAGCTTTTATATTTTATTACTACGATTTTTATCCAACCCTGCCATCTTTCCAAGTGTCATTGGCTATTAACAATGGTCTCCACAGAAAACCGTAAAGGGCAGCTAGTGAGTCACTTTAAAACATTTTCTTTTACTTTACCAAGAAGAGATGTAATCATCCAAATAATTGTATTTATATTGCCTCTAAATCTGCTATTTATGAAATAATTTTATGCTAAGGGACTTTCATTGGGATTTCATCCATTTTAAAAGAGGCAAAAGCTGAATTAATTCATAGATCTGGCTTTAGTTCAGTAGTAAAAGAAGCCAAAAGAGTTCAGTTACAGAGCACTCATCCAACTCATTGGAGAAAGTGACTGAAGGCGGAAAGAAAAAAGTCTAGCTCTTTCCGACATTTGATGCAATTTCATTTTTGAGAATTGGAAGAAAAAGCCAGGCTGCAGTGATACATATTTTTATACTGTACAAATATAATTGTTCTCCAGTAAAATTCTATGGAGAATAATTTGGCTTGTTCATAAATATGACACTACGTTGTAAAGCTGCATTTAACAGTCTCACACCACTTTACACCACACCAGGTGCTTTCACCAATAGTAAAAAGGACATTTTTACATATCAGATAATGGCACAGCCTCCAAGATGGACAACGAACAGCTTTAATTACATAGTAAATTCAAACAATCATACCCATTTAAAAAAAAATATCCCTCCATACATTCATGGTATGAAGCCATCTCATGGAGCTTTCTGACAAATAATTGAAAGAAATTGGAATACAAATACATCAACAAAAGAGTTTCATTTAATATAAATGTTTTTTTTGAGGAGGTGATTCATTGACCCTGTACAACAGGCAGCTTCACAAGTAATCTCTTGCTTCCCTCCATTAATTTTCCATTTTTGCAGGTTAATAATCTTATGATAATGATACAAGCTATCATCCTCCTGAGAAGCATGAAGAACTCAAGAAAGAATTAAAATATTCAAGTAAATGTACTGCCTCTACTGAAAAAAAAAAGACAGTATCATTTCAACTGCAGGCCTGCTAGTGGGACATAATGTGCATGCAGAAGAGAAAAACAATAAAAATATGGAAAAAAAGAAAATGGAGTGAACTATAACTGTAAAACTAGTATGATAACTGTGCTTGATAAAGCAGAGAAAATTTGGTTGTACCTGGGCAGCTAACAAACAATAGAAAAGGTAAGAGTTAACAGGACTTGGGATGCATTTGAAACCAATGAAGGGAAAGAGTAATGAACCGTGCTGAAAGCAAGAGCTATTAAAATGGGAGGAGATTAGAAATGGCCTTCTTGAGCTGGCTATTTCATATTTACAGTGATCATTCTGGTACAGAAATATAAAAGTGCTAGTAAATTCACTCGTGAGAAAATTAAGATTCAGTGCAATCATAGGGCAGGACTGCAGAATGAAAGAAAAATACAGGTTTGAGAAATGGAGTTATAGAAATCCACCAAAATTTAGTGAATAAGATCTCATCACCTGGTAAAAATACAGTAAAGGAAGATCCACTGGATCCCACTCAGTATCCAACTTCAGGATAGCTGTTTGAATTTGTTAGGGAAATTATGGATTGCTGTATACCAGAAAAACAATTACAAAAAGCCTAGCACATTTAGTCCAGATAAAACAAAGGCTGAGAGAGATACAGTAAACAACAAAAGACAAAGGTAGTGGGAAGGATGTTAAATACAAGAGTAGAGAAGATGTTATGATAAAGAACACTTCTGTCTAAGAGAAAGTGGATAATAAGCCATCCATGAAAATATTTTAAATAAAGACAAGTAGGTTCTTGCCATCAAAATAATTACTTTTTTAGAAATATTCTGGTAGGAGAAATGACAAAAAGCAAAACCCAAATTCTATTACAGTCACCACAAAAACTTAAGTCTAAATTACAGCTTTTCAGTCCCTGCCCTGATAAAGTTTACATGGTTACTAGGAAAGGTCAGTGTCAACATATTAACTCCTATAATTCTACCGCAATTCCTAGAGTGAGATTTCATTGCACCTAACTTTAAACTTCTGTAGTATAAATGTTGCCTTCTCAGCTAGTTGTCTAATTTCATTATCAATGGAGGGAAATATGAAACTCCAGAACAAGATTTATCTGGTCAGTTTGTGTAAGACAATTTCCCCCCTCAAAACTATTATTACTTTCTCTTGTCTGCAGAGAGTCCAGGCAAGTAGATCATATGTTATCTAGAGCATAGAAATGTATGTTTGGTACCTAGCCAGCACTGCAAGGATCTAAGGGCTGAAATGGGAGGACTTTCTGCCTGTCTGCCTTTCTGTCTGTATGTCTGTCTTACCATTCTCAGGACACCACGCCAAAACTCAGAAAAGCTAAACAGAGACAAAGGTACTTCCTTGTAGAGAGTCCATTTCCCTCTTTATCAGTCTTACCCACTCTTACAGCTGAAAAAGAGCACATATTATTGTCATTTTACCCATTAAGATAATATTGAACGTGGAAGTAAATTGCACCACTTCTTTGTCGGGGTGTAAAAGAAAGCTGTGAACAAGTGACTGAAGGCTGATTTCCAGAAATCTCACAAAACGTTTTTTCTTGCTGAATTTCCAGACATACTGCCTCTGCCACTACAGCTAAGACTTTATCATGATTGTTATAGCAAACTTTATCACTAACTCTAAGGAAGCCTGAAACCTAATGTTTCCATACCAGAAACTGCTTAACTGACTTAATTTAACAGAATTCAGGACAAACACAGCATAATATGTTCAACATGCAAGGCACTGTCGGGAAGTAGCACTTGTTCACTACTTAAGAGAGAAAAATATTATTTTAAATGTACACAGTCTCTTTAGCTTGATAGTTCTTATTTCTTGGGACGGTTCTGGGGGCTAGAATCCCCATATGGAAAATTCATTTGACCCTAAAGATTTTCCTAGGAAACGTGATCTCCCAAGTGTATGCGTGAAGATTGCAAAAGCACATTTGCAAATGTTAACCTAAAAAGCCAAAGTAAAAGAAATTAAAGCAATGTGGTTAAAACTTCCTCTTCAACTAGTTTGAGACAACCTCAGTAGACTGCAAAAGATTCCACGGGCAGTGTTAAAGCAATCAGCGTTAAAGCAAACCCAGAAACTATTTAGTTTGACAATATTTCCTAATCAACTTAATGGTTTTGTGTCTAGTGGATATTGGCTTTTGACATGCAGGCAGAGCACTCACGTTTGCTGAGCCAGTTTGTCATCCTCCTATATCGCACTGCTGAATTTCAATTGGCACTGCACGCTTCGGCAGTGCCAAGTCCCACTTCTCTGGTGGCAGCGATGGATTTAAGGATAATAAGCTCAAAAAGGCTGGAAAGGAGACTAGTGACCATGATGGGTTGGAAACTATTTCAACACAGTGATGCAAAACACTGTCCCACTGGGTATAGAGAGAGGATAAGAGATGTCCACACAACAGAGCTGCATTAAGCTATGCATTAAGCATGCATAAAATGCATGAATGCTCCAAGAATCCAGCGAAGTCAATTTGCTAAAATAAAGGGTTACCATGCTTCCTCAGGAACTATTGTAGTGCACATACATGCTTTTTGGGGACATAACTATCTTTCATTGCATCTTTGTACTACACTAGAGAGCCTCGATCTGGTCACCGACCCTTGGTACAACTGCAATATAAATGCCAAATAAATCATCACAATCTGTACACTTTACACAACATGTATCAGTTAGCGGCAAAGAAAGAGGGAATCAAGTTCAAAATCTGCCTGTGGGACACCCTTTTGAGTCTCTGCATGAAAGACCATCAGCATGACAGCTCCACGTGCCTTGGTAGCAAACAAAGGGCCTCCTTTGGTACTTTTCAAAGCTTATTTCAAGACAGCTGCAGCTAAGGAAGGAAGTGCAGAAACAGATAAAGGCTGCCGATGGAAGAAATACATCCTAAAATAGAATCTGAAGGAAAGGACCTCCTTCCTTCTCTCAGCTGCTGGGAAAGAGCTTTGTTTAGAACTAAGTCCATGCAAACCATGGTGGCTTTGCAGAGATTCAGAGCTCTCAAAAAGGCAAGCAAGACTGGAGGTACAAATCCATCAGAAAAAAAAATATCTTCTGCATATCTTCTCCTCCTGTTTCATATTACAATTTTCAAGGTTATTTTACATCCTCATTAATGCATATATATGCATGATTGCAATGCTTCAACCCTTTGCTAAGTAGGCTTGTGTTCTACTCCATCTCACGTGCTACACCTATGACCATTATACCAGTGCTCCTTCCAAATGTGCAACATGTGACATGACAAGGAAGTTCACATTCTTTTTCTTTTCTTATTCCAAAACAAATAACTAGGGTGAATTTCTTTTAATCAGTGTATGGTATCTTAGGTTTTTCTAATTGTAAAATATTTTGAGCATGAAACGGTACTAAGAATTTCATTATGATTCTCAGTGTAGTCTCTGCAAGGGATTTCCTTGGGTTTTTATTTTTTTTTATGGAACCTCGTAAATTTTATCTAGGAGGTTCTTAATGTTTTCTGCGTTTGTCAAGGACTTCCTTACATGTCATAGCCTAATCGGATCAGTAGGTAAGCCCAGTAACTCCTACCTGTTACTGTACATTCTGGCATGCCTGGGGTTATATTGCACAGACTTCATAAATGCAATTTGTTCAGGAAACCTCAGAGTTACAACATAACTGCACACCACACACTCTCTCAGAAGCACTGGACTCACTGCACTCATGCTGCCTGAGCATGAACACTAAGTCTAACATGTCGCTGGAGCATCAGATTTACCACACATCTGCAGGCCACCTGTGCTGTGCATGTACAATGAGCTAAAAGAAATAATATAAAGCTTATTTCTTAGCCCTTTAACCCACAGTTGTGATACTGTTGCCCACAAAACCTTGCTTGGCAAATGTTGTTTTCAACAGGCTGGAAAAGGGGGGAAAGCTTTGGGGGATAATACACCATCTCCTGAGTATAGCATAATGTATTGACAGAGGGGGGGAAAAGAGATAAGAGCTCATTAATGTTCCTCAAATGGAGGGCCTTTGTTTTTCCTAAAAAATCACAACTCAGAGTGTGTTACACTGATGAAGTTACAGAGTGAGAAAAATGAGACTTGCAAGATTTCGAAGACAAGTTCATAACCTATGCTTAGGAATTAAGTTGCAAACAGCAGTTATATCCTCTCCAGTTTCAAATGAGAGCAGAGATGTTACCCATCCTGTCCTGTGTAACTAGTGCCCACAGCTCGCGAGGACCGGTATGCCTCACGCCGCTGCTCAGAGACTGCAGTGAGGAGACAAGCCCGTCCTCCTCCATTCATCAAGGAGGACTGCTGCCTCCAAAACTGGGGCTGCTGTGGTCCAAAATATGCCTTGGCTAACCCAACTGTAAACCCACCACACACTCACCCACCTAATTATGCCATCTCAGATACCTGCCAGTGTACTTTCCATTCTATTACAGCACCTGTCAACTATATGCCTATTTATTTTTACCACAGCGTGACAGCTACCAGGAGTTACATGACTAGTTTTATGCACTACTGATTGGGGAGACTGTGCCAACCATCAGCCGAAGCCTCAAATCAGCTGCCATCTGTACACTGGCACATAATAAAAGAACGGTCCCTGACAAGTAGGCATAGCAGACCTGAATATCAATTTGAAATCTTCTCACTAAAGGGAATTCCTGTATTTAAATATCCAAATTAATAGCCTAAATTTAGAAAAGATTTTTATTGCTGTCCCATGTTTCTGAAAAATCATACCAGTTATTTAGACTTCACATTTCAACTCATTTCTTAAAATTCTTAATTAAACATCTTTCTTCTTTTTGTTCTTCATTAAGCATTAAGGACATGATGCAATTTTGTCCCATGCAGGTTTTAAGCAAATAATATTTTTTTAAAAGTAAAATTTCAGCTTTACTATTTTACTAATTACTTTCAATTGAGAAAGCCAGTCCTTTTAGAAAAGAGCATGTACATATTGCCCAAAAGTAGTGCAGAGGTTCATTAGCAGATAGGCGCAGGTGTAGACCATACAATGGCTAAAGTTACACTTTCAAAGGGCAACATAAAGTGATTTTTTTTATTAGACTTTCTGAGGCTCACCCAGCTTCTAAAAGTTCAAGTTTAAGTGACTGAGGAAGTGGTCTAGTCATATTTTTGGGAAGATTACAAAACCAACTGTGACTAAATTCCCAGATGCTGTAACATGTAAAAAGCTAGACTAGACAATGCCTTCTGAGCTCACAGCAACTGTTTATTTATTTGAAAGTCAAACCACCACTGCATCAACAAGCAAATGCTGTACATTTTTCAATGTTTAAGAGAATGACAAGTGGAAATAGAAAACAGGATTAAATGCATTACTTCCCAAGAGGCTTCTATGAGGCAGTGAGGAAAATCTTCAAAGTGTGGGCATAAATCCTAGTTCTTGTGAAAGCTGCATTATAACTTCCCAGTCCACATCTATACTGTACTTGCTCTGGTAGCTGCTAGGAGGGACCTAAAAAGCAGTATTCCCAAAACCCTGCTCCCAAGTTCTTATTTGCCCTGTAGCTAGCCTGGTTCAATCCACTCATGGGATGCCTACTTTCTCCTCCTGAGCACAGCACCACGGCCCTTCAAGAAACAGTGCTGGATCACTTGTCTACCTGACATCAGTCTTCCAGCACTGTCAGACACCACCACAAAGCTGCCCAAGAAAACAGCTCACCGGGCATGGAAAGCCAGAGCCCATCCAGACTGCAGGTGATCTAGACCGAGTGAAATGCAGATGTGCTGGAGGCTTTTCCCCTAAGCAAACTAGCCGGCTTGCTAACAGATACCTCAACAGATAAGCAGTACAGATAGTGAGCAGATTAGTTACAACCCTTGTCCTCAGCCTTAAATACACTATCAAAAGGTACTGCAGACTTAACCTTACTCTATTACATGCATCTTTTTTACATGTTATCTACATTCAAATAACATGTGGACGCAATTTGCAAATTGTTTTAGAACAATATAAGACACCATACAGCCCTGAGAGGCTTATGGTGTAGGTGGTATTTCGTTTCCAGAAATCACTATAACTTATTTCAGGCACATCCTGAGACATAATAATGGTCATGTTAAAATCAAATTGTTTTAGCTCCAAGAGACAAAGATCTATATTTTGTATAAAAAGTGCAAGATACCTTGACAAAGCTGTTGAAAATAATGAAAAGAGGTTGAGTCCTGAAGCCTCTGCTCAAGCAAAATTTCCACTAGATTCCCTTATGTGTTGTGGTGCAGTAGTTTTATAATACATATATTTACTTGTTCTCAGTTTTCTTGTGCATTATATATTTGAATGCATTTTTAATGTTAATTACATTTTCTAGTTTTGATTTTGATCAATTCCATATCGCCCATAAACTATAATTTAGGAATTTCTGATATGAAACACTTGAGGACCATAAGCAAAACTAGAATTAAACACAATTTTATCAAAAGCATTTCAATAATGGTATAAAAGAGAGCTGAGACTGGTCATTTACCCATCACTGAAATTTGAATGGAACAGAGCTAGAATAGCTTTTTTACAACCATTTTTTACAAGGCTGTTTTAGAAACCACAATTTAATAAAACAAACCAGAAAAATATTTTCCAGTACAAACTACCTGGAACGTGTTCTGCAGAAGGCAGAATA
This sequence comes from Ibidorhyncha struthersii, assembly GCA_013398815.1. Lineage (NCBI taxonomy): Eukaryota > Metazoa > Chordata > Aves > Charadriiformes > Charadriidae > Ibidorhyncha > Ibidorhyncha struthersii. The sequence continues at coordinate 528,139 of VZSZ01001077.1, forward strand.
TAATTATTCAAATACATCTTTGGCCAGTTTACAGAGTTAACACCCAGTGCCATGAAACGAGCCGTGGAATTCAGCCATTCATCAGAAGTTGTGAGACCTTGGTTTTAATCCACCTTCCGACACACACAGCACCTCCCACGGCAGCGCACCGCTCCGTGCAGAGCTGTGGCGGGCTCAGAGGGAAGCGAGCTGCCTGCCTTGTGAATCACCCTCCCAGCACTTCCAAAGAGCTGAGGTGGCAGCCCCTTCGTTTCAAGGGAAAGGAACAGGCATCTACCTCGAGGACTGAAAAAAAAGATTATAGTTTTCTAGGGAACAGGACCACCACGCCTCATGGTGGGTTGTCTTCACCTCGGTATATTCTGGGTTCTTTTTATAGTAATATCATAAAACAGAAGCTTCAAAACATATCAGGCTAACGTTCAGGTTTTCTGCTCACAGTAAGTGACAAAAACCACAGATGGTTCATTCCCTCTCCTCATACTATTATACCACATGAAGATCTCAACAGGACACCACATTGAGAACATCCAGATCCCACTGTCAACATTGCAGCTTAATAATAAAAAGAAATCAATCAAATAAGCTCATTTTCCCATTTCCCATCATTCTGCTCGTTCCTTTCTTTTATCTTGGTTCCCTACCAGCTGACCCCTCTGCGCTCCCTCTTCCCGGGCTTCCTTTGCTCCACAGGTGAAGTGACAACCTCCTTCACCCTCTCTACACACCACTTGGGGTTTCTCTTGGAATTATTTCCCTTTGGATTCCTCATGCTTATGCACTGTCTCACTGAATTTTCATATTGCTTCTTTCAACACAATCGTTTTCTACCAGCTTTTCTGTTGGGTTAGTGCCAAGAGCTAGAGGAAGGCACAACTACCTCTCCCTCCTCTTCCTTTTCTTTGCTCTGTGTGAGTCACTGGCACAGAGGAGGCAGCTGTAAAACTGTCTGAGGGACTATCGCGGTCTTCAAATCATTTAATGAATGAGACTTCCTCAATCAACGAAACTTTAAGAAAAACAAAGAATTTGATTTTAAAACAGTATTCAGTGTTCCCAACAATACAGCAATGAATAGCCATCTCTGTTTTCAGGAAGTGTATATGAATATATCAAATTAATCCAGAAATTAGATAACTGAAAAAATCCTTTTAATTACATGTGGAGGATATCATACTTTTATTGCAGAAAATAATTACATTAACTGCTTATCTATGGTAGCCATCATTTTCACAGCAGACAATTTTTTACACATTAGTCAGAATACTGCCAGACTAAAAATTCTGATAGCTGAAGTACAAGGGTAAACTTCCTTTTTTAAAATTATAATTACATCATAAAACTTATTCCTACTCACCGATCAAGCTTTGGTTTAATGATGTGCACCTGTTCATCATAGCATCCTTAGTTTAACAACAATAAGTAATAAGAAAAGGGGAAAATATTTTTTTCTATTAATTTCAGTAGGTTTTCACTAGCCCTGACCCTTTTCTGTAATTTTTGTAGTCCAAAACAAGTGTAACAACCACTATTTATTTCTCTGCTATTTATATTTATTCTTTATTTTTTTATTTACATGTTACTATGTTTTATTTATTTTTATTTTCTCAGATGTTTTCTGTCAGCTTGGTAGCATTATGTTGATCTGTGTCCATCCAAATCATGGAAACGTGTTTCCTGAGAACTGGTGTGGCATAGTCAAATATAGTGGTTCTATGCTAAATGGTTGTAGTGAGTTGGTCCAGATGTCTGCTATATATGCATAGCAGTGTGGAAAAAAAATGGGAAAAAGTAGGATATCTTTTTGTTTCTTAGGAGGAACACTAGCAGCGCAGGGAGGTAAGGTTCCTATCCTGTTGAATCCTGGATTGAAATGGCAACTATAAATTACAGTGCATAAAAAGTGTGACTCAATAGCTGCTATAAAGCTCAAAAATAACTTCCTAGACAACTTCATATTTCCAATATGATCATGAAGTTTATAAAAGCTATGACATTGGTAAAGAAAATAAGAACTTCCCCTGAGCTGGAATCAGGATCAAAAACTCATTATATACCATTTGATAGACTCACAACTTTATTTAGATAACTTGATGAAAAGTAACCCATCCTGGGAAGCAGTTCCATGACACCGCAATTCTGTGCTCTCTATGAATTCGGTGCTGCTTCTAGCAAATAGGTACGTCATTTAGACTGACAGGCAAGAGAAAAATTCTCTTTCTAAGGCCAGCATTGCCCCCTTGTGCTAGAAAGACGCCAAGACAATGCAACTTTCCAATTCCGAAGTTTCTGGGGGTTTTGGCTTATCAACACGGCAAGGTGAACAACCGCCTATTTACCTTACTGTGTTGCTAACAAATACTTGGAGAGTAGTTATTTTTAGTACTTTTTCCCCATTCTTTGAATTTCCCACTCAGAAATTTTAAAGCAAAATTTCCTTCTCGTAAACATTTATTTGCTTTTCAGATCAAAGGTATTCTCTGTCTTCAGAGATCAATTGCACAAAAAATGGTTTCTCTCCCTATATTTTTCTATATATCTCTAAGGCCCACTGGCAAATGACCTATGCAAAGATATTAGAGAAACAATAATGGGAATCCATGAAGGTGTTATTGGAACATGAAAAGAAAAATATTCATAAAGCTTTTTGAGATTTCACGGTGGTAACAGAAAGGGCTGGCTATTTTGGAAGTAATATTTTAATATTGGATAATGATATCTAAAGCTGTCATTTACAAGTCTTGATTTCTTGCCTCTTTTGGTGTACCACATAAAAAAATTGCACTGGGCTCAAAGTCCCCAGTATCAAGTGTCATAGCACAAAAAATGGCCTATAAATATTTCAAAATAATTAAAAAAATGTTGCTGGAGTCTGTTGTATAATAATAATGGTAGTAATAGTAATAAAAATAATCATAAAGTAGTTTGGGTTGGAAGGGACCTTGAAAGGTCACCTAGACCAACCCCCCTGCAATGAGCAGGGACACCTTCAACTAGATCAGGTTGCTCAGAGCCCCGTCCAACCTGACCTTGAATGGTTCCAGGGATGGGGCATCTACCACATTTTTGAGCAACCTGCATCAGTGTTTCACCACCCTCATGGTAAAAAATTTCTTCCTTATATCTAGTCTGAATCTTCCCTCTTTTAGTTTAAAGCCATTACTCCTTGTCCTATCGCAGCAGGCCCTGTTAAAAAGTTTGTCCCCATCTTTCCTGTAGGCCCCCTTTAAGTACTGAAAGACTGCAATAAGGTCTCCCCGGAGCCTTCTCTTCTCCAGGCTGAACAACCCCAACTCTCTCAGCCTGTCCTCATAGCAGAGGTGCTCCAGCCCTCTGATCATCTTCGTGGCTCTCCCCTGGACCCACTCCAACAGGTCCAGGTCTTTCCTGTAATGAGGACTCCAGCTCAGCAAGCTATCCTAATCCAGCTCTTTGATGTGCCTCAAAATCTCTAACGGTCATGTTTAAGATTATGCAAGGCAACTAAGAAATTATTATCAAAAAAACCGTGTGCTCAAGCCTTGTTATCTGGGTATTGAGAACACAGCTTTATAATTAGATGCCGCTTGCACATTATCTATGCAGTGTCCATTAGGCTAAGGCTAACACCTCAGAACAGATTCTAGCAAAATGTTTAAATGTATAATACAAAACTTCAAATGAATTCTGACAAGGCAGCGTAACTTCTTCTTTGGCTTTTTTCCTTTTTTTTACTGTAATGCTGAAGGCAGCTACATATTATTTTGTGATTTTAAGTTTTATAGGGAAAAAGAAGAAATGCAAAATGCATCTCAAACTACAAAGTAATTTGTTTTTAATATTAATGTAAACAAATTAGATGGTTCTTTGGAATATAGGGTGAAAATAGTTTAGAACACAAGAACTGTATGGTAAAACTGTAATACAAAAAGTCTATGAAGGTATATTATGTCATATATTCGTAACAAAATATATTCATATTTTCATAATAATATACAGCTATTAAATGTCAATCTTCCTGACTACTTTTTTCCACTTTCTTCCTACAGATGCCAGAAAACCTGTCTGCAAATGTTCTAAAAAAGGGACCCTATCTCTTTTAACACTGGGAAGAAAAAAGGTTCTTCTACATTAACTAAGCTGCTGAGGCAAGTTACACGAGAGAAAATTCAATGCAAATTCAATTGAAAGTCATTGGGTTTCTTCTAAGAAGCTGATGTAGTCATCAACTGAATGTCATTGTGTTATTTTTAATAAAACTTGATCATCCTACTTGTGTGGATTTTAATTTAGCTAGCAACAGTAGGTTTCTCCAGTTCTGAGCTCAATTGTTTTAAACCTGTATCTCCGATAATTTCAGTTGGTGTACTTACTGATATATTTTCATCTGTGTAAGTAGGAGAACTAGGATCAAAATATTTTGCACCTGGAGTATCAACCCAAACCCAGAAACAGAATTAGATACCATATTCATAATACATGGGAGAAATCTGAATGTTTATAGCGCTTCTAAAACTGTGGCATTCTCATATGCATTCAAAACATAACCTAAAGTTGACTTCTGGTCACTTTCACAACTAGAAAATCTAGTAACTCACCTACGGTCCAATAGCAACTATTTTTCCTAAATCCACAAAGGGAAAGGGTTGAAAGGGCTTTTACTGCAAATGACATTTTATTTCCTTTTCCTTCTCTATATTTGGGCACCCTCAAAGACATGTGACATTCACAGCATATTAATATTGACAATTTGGATGGATAAAGCTGATCCAGCAAACAAGTACACAATGACTTTTATTTGGCAGTATGGTTTAATCCTGTTGCCTGAGTGATACCACTAGGCACAATATATCTAATAATTACTTCCCCCGACTTGTTCTTTAATAATAACAGCTCCCAGCCCACTCCTCCAAATACTCCTCCTGCTTAGTTTCCTATTCTTCTGCTGCTTACATCCTTACATCCTCCATAACATTGTTGAAATCTCCGAAGGCAGATGGTAGATCTGGAAGTCAAAGACCACTTTTAAATCACATGTGCATTACCGAGAGACTCTCACAGCCTTGTTACAAGTAGATGCAGAAGACTGTCATCGTGAAACTCACGTTGGGCTTATGTGAGCATGAAATGAAAATGAAACTGAACTGGCTAGTCCACAACCAAAAAAAACCAAACAGCTATTCGCCTAATTTTAAATGTGGATTCTAAATTTTGCATGTGTATCTAGTGGATTCTGTATTCAGCCAGGCTGAACAGTTTTTGCTGGGTCTCACTCACATAGCTTGCTTCAGAATAATTGCTATTTTTTAACACACCGTATCAGTGAATGACAGAACAGCAATATACTGAAGATGAACATACACTACTTGAACACAGCATAGCACACTGAGTTAACAAAACACAAGGTTTTGTAAGCTCTATTCTTAGACCTGGGCATAGCTCAGAGTATCAGTTACGTTACTTGTAAATAACCATATTGCTGAAGCTACAAACCACCAAGTAAAATACGTCATTTTAAAACAGAAACAGATCAAAATGCTGCGCATGACATAATCAATGAGTTGTAAAGAAGCAATGCCGTGTGAAAAATGGAAATTGATTCTTTCAGCCAATTAAGAAGCAGCTGGGGCAATGACATGCACGCTTAACCCTGTTCTTTCATTGGAGCAACACAGCGATTACTAAGATAAGATGCTATTATATGGCATATTATGTTATGACATGATCCCTAGATTTTGTCTTCTGACAGCACTAAGTGGTGCACCACATAACCTCAAGAGCTGAGGTGGACAGACCTGCACCAGTAAGTTGACAATTCAAAAAAGATGAGATAATCGATGCTGGAAGGAAGCGAGCACAGAGAAATGTCCTGAACAGTACTGCATTGCCTGTGTGACTGCTGGAGCAGACTCCAGAGCCCAGGCCTCACAGCCAGCCATTTGGAGTATCCAGACAGCACCACCCAAAACAATTTTTTTTCTCTCTGACACAAAACTCCAATTCTGGACATGATAGGGAGAGGAGGGAGCAAGACTATAACAAGCCCCAGCAGAATTCCAGCAGCTCTTTTCCACGTAGGATCACATCCCTCACTTTGGAGCCCTGCTGCTGCTCCAGGAAGACTGCAGGGTGCCTGTCGCTCCATCAATGCTGAGACAGGCAAAGTGCCAAAGCGTAACGGGGAGTCATTTTTTTTTTAATTTCCTCTCTAAAAGAAAAATAGACACTTTTTCTGGTACCAGTTTTCAACAACCCGTCAGCATGTACAAGGTTTGAAAATCTGTGACTATCCCACTCTGCTCCCTCTCGCAGTATATGTTAGTGTGCCTTATCCTTACCTATCTGTTTGAATCTGAGGAAATCAAATCCTGAATTAATGGTTTTCTTGCACACCGTAACAACAGCAAGAAATAAAAGCTTGCATCAAGCTGGATTAAATATTTGATATTTTACCATATTTAAACTGGTATTAATTCAGTGAATAAATATTAAAATATTTAATGTCAGCACTAATGATAGCTATTATTAATAATTATATTACGTCATATTATATATTTTAATGTATAATGATATGATTAATAAGTTTAATGAAATCAATATTAATATTACTTCTTGATTAAAGTAATGAGTTTTTTATGTTTTAAGGTTTTTTAAGTTACACATTTCAAAACTGTTCATTCTTCAATGTCATTGCAAATGTTACGGTACTGCATCCTGACAATGTCTATATAGCCAAGGTAAGTTTGCCGCATACCACAAAAAAAGGCAAGAGAGCTCTATTCATCTTTTCATTTTGGTATGTGCTAAAGATATGATAGGAATAATTGAGAATTGGACCCAAAGGCTTCATAGTGTCCATAGCTGCCATACACAGACACTTTTACCACAAACATGCTGTATACAAAATGACATTTGTTTTCCACTGTTAGTTGAAATTTTCCCCAGATGCCTTGCATGAATTACAAACTATAATTGTTTCCCCTGCAGCTGGTCAAAGACAGGCCAGAGAACATAGAGGGTGTTTCTTATTCAAGTACAGGAATAGGCAAAAGTAATCCCACTGGTGTTACGGCTCCATTCCAAAGAAGAGGTTTCTAATCACTCCAGCAGTAGCTGGCACCCTGAAGGCTGCTGCCTGTGACCTGGTACACTCACAAGAAAACTTAGCTGCAAGGAGAACAGAAGAAGAAAGTGTCTTGCATCCTCTTCCTTGGCAGCTGGTTGATGGTGGAGCTTCGTTTACCAGAGGCTCCATCCACCCAAATTACATATCATGTCTAATGAGATATGGATGATGGGGGCGGGGTGGGGTGTAACAAGGTTCTCGCCTCTCACAAGCATTCTCTGTACTTGGTGTCTTTAGGTGTGCCTACCATTCATCTGTCTACTCGAGGCTCCCCCAGAAGTATCATCCAGCGTTCTTTTATGTCACCAATGCCAACTGACCCACAGGGCTTAAGCAGATACACCCCTTTCCTTGTGAAGCCTTTGAATACAAAGTAAATGGCACAGTTCACAAAGGTTTACAAAAAGAGAGCTTGACAGAAATGACCAATAACAATTGCATATCCACCTATCACTGTCAGCTTTCTCTTGTGCTGCAAGTTCAGCTAATACTGGCTGGTTCTGCCTGGCCATTGGACCCTGCTTCTCATGCGCCTTCAACATCATTAGCTAGCCTTCATGATAGCAAATCCAGCATCAAATGCCCCTTCTTTATTTTATGGTCCAGATCAACCCTTCATCAGTTATTCAGGTTCAGCTTTTATTACATTTAACCCAACCCATCGATTCAGCTCCTACTCTGGAGATGCTAAAGTTCACCTGGCCATGTTTAAGACTGGGACTAAACAGGCAGTTAATAATTATTTCCATGCTTGGCTAAACCCAGTACAAATCACTAAGTTCTCAAAGTGACATGCTGTCTTCAGTCATGAACTTGAGAAATATTCACACTTTGGTGTGAAGCTCCTTCATAGACTATTTGCATTTCAGGTAAACATGCATGTAAGGACACAGTATTACAGTGCCTCTTTACACAGACATATGTATAGGATTAACATATATTGGACTTCTGACAGTAAGCAGTCACTTCAGAATGACAGTGGATTTTGGATGAACTGACCTCTTCCCCTTTATTTTAGGGATACTCTGAAAGATCCAACAAAATCCTAGCCCTTTACTTACACCACAGTGGTGTCTCAGAAACATCCTCTGCAGAATTTCTCCTCGTCACAAGAGTTACCTTGTAAATGTGCTTGTCAAGAAGTGCTGAGAAATTAAGCAACCCATTAATTCATCTATATAGACCAAATTCTAACTAGCACAAAGAGAAGTGCAATATGGCGTTATATTTATATGGTGTACATGTGCATATTTCTGGAAAAGGCTGTGTATTTATGTTGTGCAACACGCTACATAAGATATGTGATCAAAATGAAAGGCATGAACATGAAGGGACATTCTGTACATTATTTTTTAAAATATCTCACAGATGGCACTTTCACTCTGTAATGTAAATTTTTATGCATCAAAAGAAATAAGAGAGAAAGACAAGGATAGCATGGTACTTTTGAAGAAAAGGGATTCATTGCCTGAGACACAGGATATTCTCCAACTAAGAATAAGGTCTGTCTAGGGATTTCAACTAGGAAGACAGCACCCTCCTAAAGAAATTACTTTCCTTGCCATTCACAGCTTGCACTGGCTGGCATTGCACTGGACTTAATCACCACCCCACTGTAGAAACATCCACATGTGTGGTCCTACCTCCTTCATTCTACAAAGGCTTTTCTCTAAGTTAGCATTATTTAGTAGAAGAAGCCACTACTAACAGCACAGAAAATGGTTACTGCCAGTTAGATGATACAATTTTAGAGACTTCTTTTTTCCAAAAATCACAGATGAAACAGTGTGATAGAAGATTCTGGCTTTGACAGTCAGTCAAATTACACCCAATGAGATTTACAGTAGTCCAGTACAAAGGGCTTTAAAAAAATATGATTTTTTTAAGTACTGATTTTGAGCTCTCTCCTAATTCTCACTATGGAAACATATCCAACGTATGTGTGATAGCACTGCAAGTTTACAGTGAGTGATGTAACTTTAGTCTTGAGACCTGCATGGCCAACACTAGTTTTATAACTTTCAAAGCCTTCACATCTATTCCAGCCTCCCAAACCACTGTACCCACACAACCTTCCACGACGCTTTTGCTTTCCATATACTATTTTCTTTCCTCTTCCTTTCACCCTGCGTTTTGCAGTAGTCGTCTGGAGCCGAAGACTCTGATACTCTCCAAAATCCAATTCAGCAGCACTTTTTGACAACTAGCTTCTCTGTACTAATAACTTGCATATATCTCAGCTTCTTTAAAGGTACAGTTCTTCGCAGTACAAAGTAAAGGGATTATTCAATGAAGCCTGGACGAACTATATTGGATAAGAAGCTGAAAAAGAATAGGCCTGTCTTTCATAAAAGAGCAGAAAAAAAACAGAGTTTTCCCATGCCATTGAGTATTTCTTACCCATCTGGAACCTCTTCTCTCTTATAGAAATAGTACCAGCTGCTCTCTTCCCACAAGCATCACTAGACTCCCAAAACGATGGAGAAAGAAGACAAAAGAGCTCTGGCTACCTCCTCTGGAGGCTATGGCCAGCTGTTTTTCCCAGAAGGCAGTAGAGCCAGCAAATTCAAGCACCTTTCCCACATCAGCACTCCTAAAATTCTTGATGCCTGTAGTTTCCCATTCTAAAAGAGATCAACATAATTTTAATCAAAACTGCTGACTACAGGGATCACCAAGTGCACGTCTCCAGCTACAAAAAGTATATCACAAATATGAGACCCTGTTCCAGGATCTCCTCCAGCCCCTGCGTGGTGGCACTGCAGGCGCCATGTATAGTTATAAACTTGGTTGAACTTCAGATCTCATCTTTGTGCCCAAGCATAGACATGAGGAAATGTTGAACAAGCCTGGCCAAAGCATGCTATCTATTCAAGCAGTTGGGCATCTTCATAAAGAGTTCCTAAAGAGAGCAGTGGTAGAAAAGCCCTAGGGCCCACCTCTGCCCACAGAATCTAGGCAGCACACAGTGGACACTTTGGTCCCTAATTGTGTTTTTCACAACCTGATTTTACCTTGCCACCACTCTTCCTAAAGAAAAAAAATATGAACATAGCAGTAATAAAAACTTTATTTTTTCAACAGATATTAATTACTAATAAAGAAAATCACTAAGTCAGACAGACAGAGGGAATACATTCCACTTGAAGCAATATATGCAATTCCTTCGCTAACATCAACAGGAAGTTATTAAGCATTATCACGGGAAACTAATCGTAGCCTAATGAACCTCTCAGAGTTTCTAGCATGTCTTGTTTTTTTTTTTTTTTTCTTTCTGGCTATAGCGCTCACAATTTAAAATGTCTAAGACACCTTGCAATGTTGGCTTCGCCACTCAGCACTATTAAAGACAAGGTCTGTGATAGCACGGTATGGCTGGAAGAGCCACAACGCAAGAAATAAAACAGTGACTCCCGCCCATACAAGGCAAATACCACATTTTTCACCCACCTTTTCCTCTCCGTACATCCCGGTTTCAGGGACAAGCAAATGGCGTTGAAACCTATGCACTCTACATTAAGAACCAAAACATGTCAATTTAAGAGAAGAATGACCAAATTCTACATTTGCATTTAAATAAAATTAAAGACTTCACTAAGGCAGTTTGGGCATGAATAAAGGTGTAATTTGTAGCAATGAACTACTGTAAGACCCAACCTAACCAATGCTCAATTAAATCTGTCTCAAGTTGGACCTGAAGTTGCCAATAACAGCCACTGGAGGGAAACTAATATACAGAAAGCAGAAGTCCATTGCGATGCAGTCAGGAAGCTGTTTCTCACTGCACAGCTTTTTAATATACCTTAAGTGAAATCAGATAGAAATTAGTGACAGTGTCATTTAAATCAGAGTGAAACTGAAGTATAAAAGCCACCTTTCAGGGTAGAAATATGTACGGGTTTTTAATTATATACTGATCATATTTATTATCCATTGGGATTTAAATGCTCCTCTGAAGGTGCTTAAGTGTAGTTGGGTTTTTAGCCATTTTCTTTCTCTTTTCTAAACACAAATATAAGATTTTTATATTCTTAACAATAAAGTTCTGTGCATATTTTCACATCTTCACAGTGTCTCTGCTACTAGCACATAAAAAATAAATACCATCTAATAGCAACATAAGTTTGTGTTAATGAACTTCAGCCATAAGCAGGCATCTACCCAAGAGAAACTGTGGTATTCAGGGATTCCACAGCACTCTTGTGTTGCAGAAGTATTTAATAATAAGCATGAAGATTTAATAAAAATCTTTAATAAAAAAACTACCAAACCTTTCCAGATCTCCATTGTATCACCTGGGTAGAACCTCTTTAAAATAAGAACTTGAAAGACTCAAGGCTTCATTCTAGCTTGCTGTAAAGTAGCTACTAACAACTGTCACTTAGAGGATTTCATTTGTGGGAGACCTTCTGTAAGGCTGAAAACTTCCCCTTCATGAGAAATTGCAGAAATCTAAAGCTAATGTCATCTGAAACTAAGCAATGCAGGGGAACGTATGCTGTTCTGAGGAATTACCAGGCATGCGCAGAGGATTAACAAGACAATATGACTAGTTACAGCCTATTTTTAGTAGTACTTTGACTTAAAACATATTTGTATTCTTGAAAGCTGCCTGGTATTTCTATTCAAAGAAACAAATGAAGGCTCAAAAGCAGTGAAAAGCAGAAGATGAGGAAAGCAGATGATCCCCTCTGTTTACATTCTGTGAGGAGAGGAAAGCTTGTATCAGTCTAGCTTTTGGGTTTGGCATAAAGCTGCTTGAAAGGGACAGTCTCTCCCCAGCAACGAGAAATGCAGAAGAGGCCATGCTTCTTGAGGTATTCAAACTTCTCTGCTGTGCCAGTACTAAGGAGTGTGGGAAGGCTGCTGAGAATTCAGGTTCCTAATTTATTTCCTTGATAATGAATCAAGAAATGAAAAAGAGTAAGACAAGGGAAAAAGGGAATGGGAAAGCTTCTTCCATGTTAATGCGCAGGCCAATTAAATTAAATTAGTACTGGGAATCTAGAAAACACAGGACTAAGAAATTGTTATAACAGTTATAAAAATTGCTCTGGGGTTTCCACCATTGAGTGGATTTCTCAGTAAAAAGAAATGAATAATTTTGCTAGCCATCAAAATCCACGAACATTTATCTCATCTTCTGTTAAAACTACTTCAATATTTTTATCCTAAGACAAACATAATTTCAACATATTTTTATAAATGCTGCTCTTCATTTAATATTCCTTCCTGCCCTTTCTCCTTGATTTCTACAACAAGCATCGATTAATTATTTCCTATTTTCATTGGTCTCGCTAGTGTAAGCTATTTCAGTCCTGTTAAGTGGTTAGTCTTGGAAGGAACCATCACTCCTGATTTAGTCTAATTTAATTTTTGGATTGAATATTCTGATTTTAACAATTCTGTCAGTTTTCACTGAAAAAATGCACTGCAGAAAATAATTACTTTATTAATGAAATTTTATTGTCTATTCCTGCTTATATTGTTGTCCCCTCTTTTTCTTAGCATCCAAAATGCATATTTGAACTATGATACCCAGAGTTCCCTTCCAAACAAGACTTTTCTATGATTCTATTATTCAGTATATTGTTTAGGTTGATTCTCATTTGAAATGGAAAGACAAATTTGTTTAGTATTAAAATGAAAGTTACATCTGTATGATGATCTCCATTTATGCATCAGCTCATCTCGGTTTTCTGTTCTCTTGCTTTACTTTAGTTTATGCATTACAAAACTAATCTAAAATATCTTCTAAATAAAAGGCTTTTTTCCCAATTATTCAGAAGGTTCCAGAAGTCCCTACAGCTAGCTGCGACTTCTTTTACAGCTCTGATGGCTGTTCACATCAAGAGCAGAGAGTCCCCAAAACAAACAGCTTAGTCTGGAGAAGTTGTTTGTGCGAAGTTGAAGACTGCGTCATGATGAATATTTATATGGGAATGAATTGAGGTTGCACAGATAAAGCTCACTTCCCTGACTTAAAAGAAATGTGGTATGCGATAGATACATACATTATTCACACGCAAAATAGGATCAGAGTCTTTTAATAGAAGCGTTCCTGAAGCCACGTCCTTTCCCTGGATCAGGTCTGTAACAAGTAGGACTATTCCTTGTCATAGAAGAAAGCTGTGATGGCTTTCTGCGCTGTGTTTCAGATTGTGCAAGTTACAGTTTTTGAAGTGTTACAATTTGGTCAGATTCGGTCAGATTTTCTCAGAGCAAAAACCATATTCATAACAAAAAATATTACAAACCCCTGATTCAAACATGACTCAATCGACTTTTTAAAGAAATCTTTACAAAGATATTTAAAAGAGATCACTGGGAGCCTCGTAAGTTTATTATTCAAATTCATTTAGAGGTAGCAACAAACTAAAGGCTACAAAGAAACCAACAGTTATGCCTCTGACAATAGTGCCTTATGTTATCTGATAACACTGCCTACAAAAACTCCAATTTGCTTTGTTTTGCTTCTACCCTTCCCTGTTTTATACAGTACCACAGAAAATTTCCTTATCCTACAATTTGCATTTTAAATCTCTTTCCAACTGTTTTCTTACTTCATTTGCTCAGAACCTAGTTTTCAAGCAAGCTGACCTACTTTATCTTATTTTGGTACTTGCAGTAAATTCCCTTAAGCTTGTCTACTCCGACACTGCTTAAAATGTCTTCTATATACTGCTAATCACTTCTCTTAAAGCAAAAAGACCTATCCAGGCTGATGTAAGAATGATAAACTATTAGTCCTTCGGAAAGTCAACAAGATGTTTTTATATTGCAACAGCATGTTTCTCATTAAACTCTTTGTGAAAATGGAGGAGGTATTTTGGAAGTTAAAACAAAAACATGCAGGTTGAAACAGACTTCAGAAGGCGAAATTTAGCCCAAATCCCATTTTGTACAGTTTTAAGCAAATAAAAATAGAGTCTAATGACAGGATGTACAAAGAAACTTTAATACAGGTGGCACTAATAGCCCCACTTTTAATAAACATAAATCCTTTATTCTTTTATCATCAATAACAAACTAAAATCCTGCTTTAAGAGCTGCTAAATTGTTTACAGTATTTATATGAAAGAGGTTCTACAAAAAGAAGTGGCAGATTAGTTTACTGCTATCGTGCTTAGATATGACAAGGCGCAAAAAAATACCATGGTGATGAGTGAGAGATGATTTGATAAAATTAGATTTGGATAACTGTTGCTCTACAACTATTACATTTGTAGCTGAATTCCCACTATAAGCCTGATTTTAGTCCCACTTTAAGAATCTTCAAGCAACCAGTAAAAGTGGCACATAAAATTTGTGGTGAAGGTTGGAGTTGTTCTGTGAAAACAGAGGCATTATATTTATTGCGTCTGTGTGTATTATAGAAGCTAAAAGGGTTCACTGCAGTCCAAAATAATTTGCCTATCTATTCTTTATTTACTGATCTATCAGTGAAACAAAACAGAAGCTTTAAAGAATTAGCTTAGAATAATTTATGGGATTCATGTAGCTGAGATTTCCATGGGTTTAGCGAGAACTATATGACTGCATGGATTTAGCAGTTAAAATTGGCTCCCCAAACTACTAGTAGTTAAAATACTAATATCAAAGTGAATTGTGAAGCTAATTTTTCCTTCTGGACATCATAGCTCTGGAGATGATGTTGGGAACGAGAGACTATAGGATGGAAATTTTATAAATCCAGGGGTGTCTTGTAAAGAGCTCGGAGAGGAAAGGCAGCCAGTGCATTCACATACAATACCATATTCATAACTTTGCATAGCTTTTCAGGTCACAAGGAAGGAAACTATGCTGCAGGTTTAGGGTATCTCTCAAAGAGAAGACCAAGGGAAAAGATATAGTTTTCTTCTGGTCTTCTGTCTTTGGACTTCCTGAGATTTGCAGGAGGTCAGGAGACTCATCTAATCTCTGTACATTTCACATAGAGAAGATTTGTTGGTGTAGCTGTGCTTACTGCTTACTTTCTAACAGCAACATAGATTCCAGCCTTTAGGGAGCAAAGCATATATCAAAGAACAGTATTTTCCTTTTCCCATATCCCAGCAATGATACAGTAGGGCAGTACAGGAACACTATGTATAGTTCAGTCCTTAATACAAACCTTAAGAACAAAAATAATAGTCTTCATCCCACAAGAAGCAAGTAGGTTTCTGAAAAGTGACTACGAAAGAAGATAAAGAGATGGTCATCACCTGATGGAAACTGGGTACATCCTAGACCCTTTATCCATGAGGAAAATTAACCTCAGCAGGAGTCTTGCAAATATGTAGTGTTTGTCACAGCACACGTTTCTCTGCATTATTTTTTTTTCCTCCTATCACATAGCTTTCCTCTTTAATAAACCCAAAAACCTTGCAACATTTTTCACCAAACATCAATGAGGTCCTGAAAAATCTTGAGGAAAAAATATCAAAATCATTTAGAAATAATATCCCAATGCAGGCCCTGAGTTTTTAGTTTCTGAATTCATAGCACTATTCTGACCAAGATAGAGAAAAACAATATGGCAAAAATTGTAGCCAGAATATGGATAAGAATCAGTCATTCACTGATACAGGGACTAATCAGAGCAACAAGAAGATGATGAACAAATGTCCAGCCCCAGAAAAACTTCACCTTGCCTTTAAGATTCTTCTTGCCTTATCAAACTACTTACAGATCCATTTAACTGGGGTCTCTTTAATTCCCACACAGTTACACTTTCAAGGCAACTGCAGATACTACATTTGTTTGAGTTTGATCACAAACACACCTCTTGGTTAAAACTTGGAACACCATACAAATCTCAAAAAGCTACATGGTATAGGAAACTATTGTTAAATTAAAATTACTGTAAAACCAGAAAAAGAATACAAATTATTTTCATATGAGTGTTCAAGAAATGCATAAATTTCACTTCTTTTTAAGAAACGGTAGAGACGCTTCTTCATAGGGATAATATTTATAGATTTACTTACTAGAATTTTATTACTCCTTGAAGTAAGTAGAGCCATCTTGTGGACATGCCTAGCTGCTGCATATGACTGGAAACCACCTTTCTTAAGTGGAACTCTACGTTGAAAGCAAGAAACAAAAAACAGTTTAAAGTGTTTTACTCCAAGTTCAGCTCTAACTACATATATATACATATATTCATTAACTGTCCCCACAGTGCATAGAAGATGTGGACAGACTTGGAGAAGGTCCAAAGGAGGGGCATGAATATGATCAAAGGGTTGGAGAACCTGCCCCAATATGAGATCTAAGCAGTTAGGTCTCCTCCATGGAGAAGGCTTAGAAGGAAGCTTCTATTCTCCGTGGAGAAGGGTCTGGAGGGACCTCATCACAGTATTCCTGTACTTGAAGGGTGGCTACAAAGAGGACAGAGGAGACCCACAAGGAGCCACAGGGAGAAGACAAGGGGCCACAAGTGTAAGTTGTACCAGGAGAGGTTTCATCTTGATGTAAGAAAGATAATTTTTACACTGAGAGCAATTACCCACTAGAACAACCTTCCCAGGGACATGGTAGAATCCCCATCGCTGGAAGTTTTCAAGATGCCATTGGACAAGGCGCTAGATAATCTCATTTAGGTTATCTTTCCCACGAAAAGTTGGACCAGATGATCTTTCAATGAATCTCTTTCAGGGTCCCTTCCCCACAGAACAGTCCTGGGCTGTTTTATGATTCTATAATTTTAATTTCAGTTAACAAAATGAGACTCATAGCTAATTAGTACTACTGAAAAACTAAGCCAATCATTAAGCTCTGGTCTGGATGACTAACCTTAGAAAATGTTGAATGTTGTTCCATGAAAGATTCTCCAAAGAGTATTCAGATCAGAAAACTGCATCATACTGACCTTCTTACTTTAAATTCTTGAAAATCCCAGTCCATGGTAATCTGGAAGTAGTGATGATCACTGTTCCTCTGGGGAAAGAAAGAGGCTGCTTATTGTTCTTTATTAGAAGTCATAAGAAAATAAGTAAGAATACTTCTCCCTGAAGACCCAATGTGCTCTTGTAGGTCACTTGAAGGACCTTTCAGTGGACCAAACATACTTTGTTTCACATTTTATAAGGTAGAGTATCTATATTAGTGTTTGGCCAAGCGGCCTGTTTTTCAAGGATGCTACCTGTCAGTAGTTGTTATTACATTGGCTGTTATTTCAAAATTGTTTACAAAGCATGTCACTTGACACTGCATGTTCTGCCAGGTCTCCTCTGTAACCCTGAATATAGAATCATAGAATCCTTAAGGTTGGAAGGGACCTTTAAGATCATTGAGTCCAACCATTAACCTAACCTGACAAAACCACTTCTAAACCATATCCCCAAGTACCACGTCTACCCTTTTTTTTAAAAACCTCCGGGGATGGAGAATCCACCACCTCCCTGGGCAGCCTATTCTAATGCTGGATAACCCTTTCAGTGAAAAAAATTTTCCTAATATCCAACCTAAACCTCGCCTGGCTTAACTTGAACCCACTTCCTCTCGTCCTATCACTTGTCACTAGGGAGAAGACGTCAGTTCCCATCTCTCTACAACCTCCTTTCAGGTACTTGTAGAGAGTGATAAGGTCTCCCCTCAGCCTCCTCTTCTCCAGGCTAAACAGCCCCAGTTCCCTCAGTCATTCCTCATAAGACTTGTCCCCCAGACCCCTCACCAGCTTCGTTGCCCTTCTCTGGACACGCTCCATCACCTCAATGTCTTTCTTGTAGTGAGGGGCCCAAAACTGAACACAGGTGGGGTCTCACCAGTGCTGAATACAGGGGGATGATCACTTCCCGAGTCCCGCTCACCACACTATTCCCGATTCAAGCCAGGATGCCGTATCACTCATCTTCCCTGTTACTCACTGAGCATACACTGTACATGCCCAGGAGCACTTTATTAGGAGAAATTTTACCTAATCTGAACTAATCTGGCCAGATTGCGGCATTTCTTTCACAATTTGGAAAGCAGCTCATGATTCTGCAAATACTGTCGTATGCACCGAGCTCTAAGAATCACCTTCACAAAACTAAGTATGTGCATTTGGGCGCCAAATATTAACTCCCTAACTTTCACCATTACTATGGGGTTTATTTTCATGGTTTTATCGTATCGTTGGATGAGTAGCAAATTCTCCTATGTGATCCAATTACACGGAAAAGTGTACAGCCACTAATCCCAGGATCCCGGCTATTTGGTCCAGATTGAACAGTTAGATTCTACTTATTCAAATTCCTGCTCTGTTTTTAGCTGAAAGCTGAAATCTTCCGCTCACAACCTAAGAGATGGTATATCCATACGATCCATAGAAACTTTCAGTCAAGACACAGCAGCGCTGCAATAGTGGTGAAACATCCTCTGCTGTGATGTAACCGCTTACATGTTATGCAAGAAGATTGCAAGCAGGACGCTGTATAATCGTGCATTAAAACATACAATAGAAGCAACAGCCATTGGATGTTCTTCTCGGAGCTAAGGCATCTGTCCAAATAGTTGGTAAGCATTTTGAAGGGTCTATAAGAATAACGTCTACAGTGTGCTGGATCCCGCTAATATTTTCACTGGCAAAATTTCCTTTGTGTGGTGCAATCACAGACACTCGATGCTTTCAGTTAAAAGACATCTATTTATTTTATGCTAATGTAGGGTGTTGGGTTTTTTTTTTCCCCCAGTGAATGTTAACGTACAACTCACTGCTTGGTAAATGCGTATTTTAGACGATGTTTGTTAAACCATTTGACACGAATATATCTGTCACAAGAACAATTCTGTTTCCCATACCCAGGAACTAAAAACTGTGGCCAATTTGCTCTGATTCGCTCATCGTAAAGAAGCATAGGAATTGTACCTCCCTCCATGTCTTCATACAGCAGTATATAAATAGCGGCATCTATTAATAAATATTTGTCACTGGAAAAAATTAGGAGCCAAAACCAATGACCTGATACAACAGGGTCATTACAGAATCCAAAGAAACGCTGCATGAATATAAGAGGTTCATGAACGCAGTCGACGTTACTGAAGTGAGAGACTTTAAATGCGTACTCTAAGGTACACGTCAATCATAACAGTGAACATACAACCTTTTTTTTAAGATCTAGAGACACACTGTTTCATCCAGCAGCCACGTGCTCCTCCCGTCTCCAAAAAAGACTTACAATTTTATGAACTATTGTAGTAGAAAAACTGCTGGGATTATGAAGCGTGGGGAGGCGGATGGAGCAGGAGAGACATTCGGAGTAACCTGAATTTGTCCAGGACGTCTGGTGAGGAGGGCTGCCACCACCTGCGAACCGGCCACCTTCAGGCACCAGCCTTCCCTCCGCGGCCCACAGCCCACTCGCTGCCGGAGTACTACCGCCGCCCACCCTGACGGAGGGAGCGAGCAAACCTCCGTTTTTTTCTCCTACCGTCGCACCCAAAGCCTTCCTCCCACCGCTCCCCTTAGTCAGCGTGTGGGCGAGGAGCCGCATGTGTGCGTTCAGGGGCTGAAAGCAGTGTTGCGGCTGTGAGGGTGGCAGGCTGGGGGGGGGGGGGGGGGCCGGGNCCGTTGGCACCCCTGAGGGGTCCCTCTCTGTGAGAGGCCTCGGGCCTTGGCCTCTCCTGCCCGCCAGGGGCTTAGGCCTCGGGGGACAGCCCGTTGTGCCAGGGGACACCGGGGCGGCGGGGGGGGACACAACTCCCGGAGCTCACCCAGGCCGGTCCCGGTGGCCTTTCCAGGAGGGAGGAAAGAAGGAGGGCGGGTGTTGTAGGCTCCGCGCCCAGGCTGGGAGACCCTCGCCCCCCGGGAGCGGGCAGGCGGCCATCGGGCGGGGGTGGCGTGAGGGGACGGCGGAGCCACTTCGAGGGGAGGGAAGAGGCGGAGGGGCTGCGAA
>VZSZ01001077.1:549229-622396 GCA_013398815.1 Ibidorhyncha struthersii
AAAAAAAAAACCAACCAAAAACCACCACACAGTAGAAAGGAGGAAAAATGGCCTGCGTAGGATGTGTATGGCCTGTGGGTGATCCTCCTCTGCCGTGTGTAATCGGGGATGGTTTAATGAGGAGCGGTAGTATGGGCTTGTGGCTCCTAAATGAGAGGAGTGCTGATGAGCAATAGGCTCCTTACTTAAGGAAGCGGTGAGCGGTGTAAGGGGAAATCGGCGGGTGTAGGTATGTATATCCCTCACTGACATCGCCTCTACTACAAGATGTGTTCTTCAGCTGTTGGCTCTCCGATTTTTTTTTTAGGGATGACTTGTCAGCTTTTGTCCCTTCTTCTCTGAGGTGCTACGTGCGGTCTGCTGTTGCCACTGCTCTTTCTAAGCATTAGTTAATAGTCCTCTCCAGAGGATTTGTACCAGCTGATACATTTACAGTATGAAAACCACAGGGGTATCTAATACAAGCATCTCATTTCCTGCAGGAAACAGAATAGTCATACTGCAGGGCTTTTTTTTTATAGTCTGAGGAGAGGACTTATTTGGCTTCTTAGCTGTGGTCATAAATCTCTGTTTTCTGTTAGTGTGGAAATACTGATTTGCTTTTGCAGTAGCTTGCTTTGTGTGTTTTTGTAAAGTTCTGTGGTATGGAGTTTTGGTGGTTACCTATGCGTATTCCAGATTTTGGGTAGTCCTGACTTCTTTATAAAGCTGTGTTTTTATGTTATTGGATTCCTTCATTCGTATTGGTGGGTGAGGAGAGGAGAAAATAAGAAATACAGCAGTGCACAAAAGGTATAAGCAATGTTTGCCAGAACTGTAGCACTCCAATTCTAAAAAACAAATCATGGGCTTTATTTCCCATAAAACACCAGCCTGTGGGATACCAGCACAGCCAGTAAAACGCAAGAAGAAGAAGGTGTAATTCCTACTCCATGGAATTAATAATATTCTTTGTAAAATGTTTCTTCTGAGTCTTGAACTGTTACAGTATTTAACTCTAAAATGTTAAATATGCCGCTAAAAATCCCCATATTTTTAAAACGCTTTTCTTCCTGTAATCTCTGACTATGTATTATGACCAGTATGGCTACAGGAAGGCAAAGATACTGGTTGGTGGGCTTCCTCTAGAAAGCAGTGTAATTCCTTGAACAAAAGGATCCTAACAAATAGATACTGCATGTAGTCTATAACATGGGTGGTTGTCATAGCAAACACCTGTTCAGAAACAATGCAATTTGAAAAATAAACCATCTCCGACCCTTGGCACCTGAAAGAGACTCAACACTCCTAAGACTCTCTGTGTTGAATTTTGTATTAAATTTGTGTCATAATCAGAAAACACTCTCTTGATCTCCGTATCGCAGAGAGGAAACGCTGGATTATTGTTTCAGCCCTGGCAGATCAGGGCCTGACATAAATGTTTGGTTTGGGTGTAGGGAGAGCTGCAGGTGCTTTCTGTTGCTGTTTGCAAAGAAGTGGAAATGCTGCTCTAGATAAGAGGGAAATATTTAGAATGGGGAAGGGTTTATTTGTCAGAGAAGGAGTAAAGGAAAATTGTATTGCACAAGGTAATCGTTTTCAGTCTTGCACAGAGGAAAAGACTTACGATGTATACAAAGGTCTTTTAGAATAAAGAATACTATCAGGTTGATATTTTATAGCGTTTCTGGTGGTAAATAACTCGATCCCGGTCCTTAATGTCTTCCTAGCAGAGTGAACCTAAAAAGTGTACCTTTGCTGGAGAGATGAGGAATATTTCGTAGATCAACATGGAGGATATACATAGCAGAGGGGAAATGGTGAATACAGTGACAGCAGAGCACTGTCACAGAACAAACAAAGTTGAGCAACAGCATTGGTGTGGGCTTTGTTTGTTTCTTTTTTTAAATACAAGTTTGTAAATAATAGCTTCATTTTGTCCTTGTATGTCTTGCATGTGAGCTAGGACAAGTTAAGGGGATATTATCGAAATTTTAGAGGAAAATACAGTGTACTCTTTAAGGAGCTACTACTATATTTCAAAAGGGTATGCAAATAAATGCACTAGTGTAAGAACACTAATAATCTCTAGAGTCTCTAAATAAGTAGTATATTAGAAGAGAAGCTTCTATAAATGTTCAAAAATGGCCTTTCCCAAAAAGCCCACTAATTCTCCTTTTATTATGTCAAATGCAAACAGTAAGCTTTGCGATGAGCTATGTATATAAGTTACCAAAATACTATGAATTCTCAAAGGCTTTTTTTTTTTTTAGTGTATGTTGGTAAATAGCTCTCTAAAAACGTGTTCTTGCCTGTCACAGCTTCCACCGAACTAATATCTCGTGCTGCACATGATGTTTTCATACTCCCCTCTACCCTACATTTGGAAACACTGCATGTGTTTTGTCATAAGCAATAATTGTGAAAAGGGGGGTGTGCGGTCCTCGAGAACAGCTCTCAGTGTGTACCTCCCACATAAATAGGTGTATCTGTATCAGGTGCCTATAACTGTAATGCAGGGACTTTACTGGTGCTGGAGAATAACAGCAAACACGGCTTGGGTTAGTTTGTTTTTCCTCTTTTGAAGGAATATGAACCCACATAAAATTGAAACTTGCTTTCCACCACAATTGTCTGTTTCTTGTTTAATATCCTCTTTAAAAAGAAGAGAAACGGCTGGAAACTTTAAACTGATTTTTGTGCACTGTATTATTTGTGTTTTCTTTTTTTATTTCCTTTTATTTTATAAGTGAAAATGTTAATCTGTGTAGAATTCTTAGGATGCTTTTGCTAACCCTGACATGAGGATTGGTTTTTTTAAGCATGTGTATTTATTTTACAGATTTACAGGGCTTGGTCAGAGTGTTGTAGCTTTGGTTTCTGTATTGTTTTCTGTTTGGTCTTTTTTTCCAGACAACTGCAGACTCTCTCTTCTATAAGACTGTTTTAGCTGCTGATTTCCTAGAAACTGTACAAACATTACAAATCACTTTATAGAACCAATTTAAATTCTCATTGCCAGTCTTGCATTTTAAACTATTTTCGGAGTAAGTGGAATGAAGGAGTATTGGCTTTAAACAAAGCGCTAACCATTATGATATAATTAAGGCTCATGTAATGTTGAAGTAAGCCATAGATAAATTTTTTTTTTTTTTTCCTAGATAGCTGTCATCTTCAAGTCTCTTGGCTCCTGTTTTCTTCCAATTCCCTGTGACTTCTGCTTACTGTCCTAAATTTGGATGACTTTCTCAAGCAGAACTCATTCTTTTGCACTTCCCTGGTAAACTGAAACTGAAAGTACTGGGAGTAAAAGCTTTTCTGTTCAACAGAAACTGAAAGTAATGATATAGGGGTTGAGGGAGGGAAAATGGAGGTACTAATTTTCTTCATTTAAAAGGTACTATAGCTGCTTGCATGATATTTAAGTATTGACTTGGTAGGGAAATTTAGACACGGTTGATGATGTTTACGTACAAAAGTGTATAAAACATACAAAGAAACATAGCTCCCCTGAATTCATGGAAATCGAATGCAAAGATGCCTTGTCAAGCCTGGGGAGTTCCTAAACAGTAGATCTCTGAAAGCAATCCTTTACTACTGTTTTATTTTCGTAAGTACACACCTGTTGACTGTTGTCAGAATTAAACTGTGTTGCAAAAAATTTCTGCTCTGACAGTGGTTTTAGTCTAAAATTTCACTCTTAAGGGTTTGCTGATACAGCATACATAAATAAGTTTGTCATCCCCGAACCAATTTTAAGTATTAAATTTAATGAATATTATTTAAAAAATAACTTTAACTTTTACATAATGCCAGCTCATGCTTATTGATAAATACCTGAATTTAGCTTACCTTGATGTGCTGAGATACTTTCCCTGTATCTCCGTAAGGCTGTGTGTTTGGAGTGTTTTTCTGTTGCCACCGGAGATGATGCCAGCCCTGGTCCATAACTGGGCTGGGCACCACCACTTGTGTTCCAGGGTGTTGCACCCTCTTTTGTATCCTGTATATGCCTATCTTGTCTTAACCAAAAAAAATATTGGTTTGTGCTGTGGTAGATTTAGGATCCTGGCAGCCAGGTAGCATGTAGGTAATGGATATATAATTGGTAGGAACGGATATTTTCAGGACTCTGAAATAATGGGCTGTGAATACTGACCAGTGTAATAAAGTAAATGGGTTTTATAATCCCTAATCCTTTGCAGCATTCACATGTCTTTCCAAATGCTCTTCTGCTTTCGTTGTAACCTACGGCATCGTATGAAGCGGTGTGTGCACTCCTCGTGGATGAGGAAACCAATAGGCAGAAGTTATCAGGATGTGTTAGAATTAGTTCTTAACTTTAGGGTGTTTTTTTTTTTTTAAGTGCACTGAAGGTGATCCCTGATTTACAACAGTTAACCCTTCATTATTCTGTAGATTACTGACTGATTTAGCCTGTGTTTAGCTGTTATAACTGATTTCTGTTCTTTGATTAATTTTGCTTATTTTTTAATCACTTAATATTTAAGAAAAAAATTGAGACTCTTGTTCTATTCCATGTTAAGTGTAGCAGTGCTGGGAGGCTCTAAGTGCTGTGCAAGGATGGGTTCTGCAGCTGTTACTTGCCTAATAATTGGAAGTCCATATCATGTAAGTTTTGTATATAGGTATGTATTCCACAGATGCTTATTGTGACAGTGTCTTAATTAAGCAAGCCATGCTAATATCTTCGTTGTCATTTTAAGCTCCCATTACTGTTGTAGCTTCTCGACTGTGGAAATGTTAAGGACTATGCAAAACTTCTGGACTTGTACCTTTGTTTTCCCTTTCCCTATGCCTTTCCCCNTTCCCATGTTCATCCTTTTCCACTGCCCAACCCCACACTCCACAATTCTTACCTTCCCAGCCCTTTTGCATTCCTTAACTGAATCTTACAAGATTTTTTTTCAGTCTTCAACATAACTGTATAAATAATAGCTATATTGTGGGATTATTTGTTTTTTCATTTTAGCATCTTTGATGCAGTGAAACTATACAAAATTGGGGAAATAGTTACTGATTTTTTTTTTTTTTCCTAGCGTCATGGCTTCCTTCAATTTACTTTTCAAGCCAAGTGCCATTTGAGCTTAGAAAGTTGAGTTAATTTTGAAAAATTCTCTCTTCTTTTTAATCCAACAGTCTGGCTGAGCTGTGAGCGAAACCTGGCTCTCCCTATGCTTACCAAGTTTAATTTATTTGATAGCCTGTTCTAGAAACGTTTTGCTTTTGCTGAATGGTCTGAAAATGGTTCTTCTCCACAGACTTCTGAATAATAATAGAGAAACAAAATTGTGCAAGTAAGATAACAGAGCGGTTGCTTACCCTCTGGTAGAAGTGATAGGAACTTCTGAGTTACATTTTTCAGTGGTGAAGTCTTTACTGTACCTTTCGCTGTTTCCTTAAATTCTGTGCGGTTTGGATCTTCTGTAATGTCCAGTAAGAGGCTCTTCTTAGAGTAGTTGCTTGATGGGTTGAACAATTAGTAAAACGAAGCGTGGAGCAGATGTTATTCAGCCCATTGACTGGTGCCATGGTCCAAAAGAAGGCTAAAGCTGTCTTTCCCTGGAGATGCAGATCTATTTTTAGAGATGGAAAATGTATGTCAGTAGTTATTACTTACTACGTTCTTAATAAAACCAGCCTTTTGTAGATGGTTAAAATCATCCAGTTATGGTTAAGACTTGCAGCTTTGTGTGGTTGTCCAACCCCATGAGGTATTTGTTGTGCTGCAGTAATCAACACATCTTTCACTTTATGGGCAGAAGCTTTGTCTCACTGTTCCATTGCTTACAACTGTCTGACACAACCGTTCACAACTATTTATATATTTTTTTTTTATGTTTTCTTTTATGACTGATAATATCATAAATCAACAAGGCTGGGTGGTTTGTTTGTTTTTTAAATACCCATGAGTGCAGGGTCTGGAAGAAATGCAGCCTCATACCTTACCTGTGCACATCATATTTATGCTTTTTCCAAAAGTGGATGAGCATGTTAAGTACACTGACTAGCGATATTTCATATTATCTCTGTAGCACTGCATAGCTATATGTGAAACTCCTGTATCTCATGATTTGTCTGCACATGAATATTGAATAAAAATTTAAGGACTTAGAGCCTTGCTGGGTAAGCTGTATTAAGAAGGAAGGACATGTTATTTGGGACTAGAATAGATAAAAAGAAGTTAAGAAAACTTTTTTTTTTTTCTTCATTCACACACAGAGCATCAACAAATCTAAGAAAAACCCTGCCACTTAATGTTTGTAACATAAGGCATAACATCAATCACCTGTAGTGGAAGATCTTATCAGTTAAGATCTCTTTGAAGTCAAATTTGAATTGCTTCCTCATAATCTGGTATTTTACATTTGTTTATTTTTAAAGTTAAGTTTGAAGAATTATAAATTCAACTTATGTTTAAAGTAATGTTGTTTTGATAATAATAAATTATTATTTCCCAAAATACTGTTACTGTAGTAAGTCAAATCGAGGTCATATTTTAAATTCTATACTGTTATCTTGAGTCTAGCCAAGAATTTGCATCATGTGGGAACAACAGGCATTTTGGGGCTTAGAAAGCTGTTTGAAAGCAGAAAGCTGTAGTGTGGTTTTGTTTTTTTTTCCCCCAAAATATTTAAAATAAACAAAAAAGAAAAAGAATTGAAAAGTCTTTCACTTTCTCTATGATAGGCAATACAATTTTGATGGTTTCTTTTAAGAAGACTGCATTCCTGTAAAGGGCAAAAAGGAACCTCTTCTCAGCAATCAATTCATGCAAATTGTCTAGTTGTCTTCAGAAGCTGCAGAGGAGGAGAATGTTCCCTCAGTGATTTGGGTTAGTGCACACAATGAAGATAAGTATCAGGCTGGAAAATACCTGTAGTAACAACCTGACAATCAACTGAGACCACACTGTCTGCAGGTGTTCTTTCCTCACCCTCAATCCCTCTTTTAATTGTTTGAAAATAGATACTTTTTGATACAGGTAATATACTCTGTATTTAATTTCTGTCATATGTGGATTAAAGTGGATAGAAAGAGTTTTGCTTTTCTATCATGAAGAATGAAGTCCATGTTAAACTGCCAAAAGTGCTGATGATCATGGATCCTTATTCTTCTGTGCAAGTATAATTTATACTAAGCAACTTAATCTTTTATTGAAAACTGGTGATTGTTGCTGGAGACATGACCAACTCTGTTATGCTACAGTTCTCATAATTACAGAGAATTACTCATTCTGGATCTTGAAGCAAATGCAGAATGCACTGAATGGTGTTATGCATTTCCTTCATAATAATCATCTTGCTTTTCTTGAATGCCTCACGTGGAGGACTAAGCTACAACAGAAGCAAGTTGCTTTTTTCTTGAGTGAGAGCACTTATTCATATTTCACATGCTAGACTTCATTTCATGTTGATTGAAGAATAGATTTCCATTCCAGATGATACTCTTTCAGACAGATACACACGTGTGTCTGTGCATGTGCATATATGACCACTGAAGTTCTTGTAAAACACGGTAGATCACCAGGATTGTATCCTGGCATATCTCAGAGTTAAAGCTTCATAAGAACAGGGCAAGTCTAATGGATTCTGTAACAAGATTGGTTTTTTCATCCTTTGACTCACTGGACATTTGAATTACAAAATAGACTTATGGTGTTATCTTCTGCCTTTTCTGGGCTTGCCGTACTTGTGTAATTCACTCTCTAGGAGAGATACGAACAAGATATTAAGCACTTCCAATATGTACCAGCCTTTGCAAGGACAAACTTCATTTTTTTATGTTCTTATGCAAACTATAAACCTAAGATGCAGAAGAATATAGTAATTTGCATAAAGGACATATGCAGAAATAACCAGTTCATAATCTGCAAAGGTATGGTTAAAGGGGTGGGGGGGTTTAATTAAAAAAAAAAAAAGACTTTTTCCTTTCTAAATGGCAAGATGCTGTGGAAGGTATTTATGTCTTGTAACATGTCTGTTTTCCCCCAATCACCTAATATTAAAAACTGGAGAAAAAAAAAAAAAAAGAAAATCCTTGATCTGTACAAGATAAGCACAGGTGAACCAGAAAAACTTTAGAACCTTGTAGTATACAAGTGTACTACTCTTATGTGTGATGCTGTGCAACCTAGTAACTTATAAACAAGCAGAAAAACTGTATTAAGGATCGGCTATAACTTAAGATGACTTTCAGGTCCTTTTATCCATTTGCTCTACTGCCTTGTGGGCGTGGCTTAATGCAGAACAGTAGCTGTTTAAACTGTTTTGCTTTTATGCCTTGAAAATATTTCAGTGAAGGAAAACAGATGGGAACTACAGGGCGATAATTCTGGTTCAGATTGAATAGTTGATCTTCCTTTGATTTAACATTTTGAAAGAAAAACATAAATCTCAAATTCTTCAGAGTATTTTCTCACCCCTTTTTTAGGGGGAGGGGAAGCACAAAAAATAACCAACCAACCAATTCTGATGGCTTTGGTTTGTTTTAATAGAACTGAACTTCATATTGATCTGGATAGTCCCTATAGATGAAATAGCACTGGGAGCGGAACACAAGCTTTCTGTACTTGGAGAAAGACTGGATAACAAACTGCATTTAAATAACTGCCATGCATTGTTCCTTTTAGTAAATACATTTTTTTTCTTCTTACTTTTAATAATATTTTGCACATCCTTAATCTTTCTGTGATTCTTCAGTGATCTAAAGCATTTAATTGCTCTTTGTGGAAGGCTGATACAGAAGCAGTAGAGTTGTGCTTGATTTAGTGCTTCCTGATGTCTTGCTTTCAGATCAGGAGCTGTAACATCCCTCTGACGCTTCTGTGAGTTTCCAGGTGCACCTAGGGTGTATAAGGCTGTTGTTCCAAATTCCGTTGCTGCTCCCTCAGGTTTTCTTATTCTACTTGATGTGACATTTGGATTCATGAGCTTGTTTGTTCAATACTGTCTTTCCAACTTGTTTATTATTGAAACAGTACAGTTGCTGTGTTAAGGTTGTTTTTGTTGTTGTTGCTTTTTTTAAATGGAGAAACGACAGTAATATTTAAGGCAGCAACCTATCACTCCTAGGGCATTCTGTCTCTTAACTCTATGCATAGAGGAGAGGATGTCAACTCAGCAGAGGGGTGGGGAGGGGGGAAGAACAAAAATGCTTACAGTGGTGTCTGGCTTGCAATATGCAGACCTCTTTTCTGTCAGTGGGTTCTGGCTCCAGGCGTACACCAACTATGTCTTTGAACTACCAGAGGTGGCAGGAAGACTGCTTCATGGAGAAGCTGAAAAGGAGAGAATAGTTTCTTGATACTTTAAGTTACTCATAACTTAATGTAGAAAGGATCAACTGAAGAGTAATCCACTCCAAAGACCATTCGTCAGTAGTCCTTGTATCTGTGAATCCTTTTACCTAGAGGTGATCTATCTGCCAGAGACTGAATAATACTTTCCAACACGTCATGAAAAGTTAAAGCAGTGCTGTAAAAGGTCAAACAGCCTTTCAGATTACTGCATTACAGAAGGGTTTGGGGGGTGGGCAGGGGTGAGAGAGGACTGTCTTTCGTGCTGCTTCATGCTATGACCAGTACCGTTGCTAGTGCTCCTGATCCAGGAGTTTCAGGAAAAGGAAACAGGGACTCAGATGCTCTGAATGAGAATGAGTAGATGTTTCACACTCAATCTGCCTCCCTGTCCAATGCTTAGGAACAGGTACGTGTTAATATCTGGTTCTGCTCTTGGGGGAAACCATTCACCTTAATACCAGAGTTTCACTTTTTTTTGTGTGTGTGCATTACTTGTGTGAGCAATGGCACAGCATGCCAAGGTTCTCCAGCACCTGGTGTTCTAGTACATGTAGATTGTGTGCAGGGCAAAACAAATATATAACTGCAGTACATTCTACTATGTTGACTGCCACTGAAATATAACCTTTTATTAATTACAATATTTCTCTGAGATAAAAATGGCTGAAAGAGTATGGGAGCAAAAGTTTTCTTCTGTTTTGTTTTGTTTTTTTCCTCTCCTCATTTGACTTCCTATTTAAAGTGAATCCAAAGCCTCCCTGTGATGCCTTACTTTGTTTTTCTTTACAGGTCAAATAAATGTACTTAAAAGTAAGAATTTCTGGTGTTGATTTTTTTTTTTCCTATGTATTCTGTATCCTGGTATGTCTAGTAGAAGAGTAATTAGAAACTTACTTGAACTGGCTATTTACTTGATATGCAAAGAAATTCTGCATTAATATCTCTTAATTCTATGTCAGAAAAAACAATTTGAAGATTCTACTGAGTACCAAATAAATACACAACACCTGTTGAGTTCAGTTCTTTATCCCCTAACACAGTTCTCTCTAAGGTTAGACTGATAAAGACATTAGTATTGGTAGCTGCTTCATCAGCATGAGGCAAGCAACCAGACAATGGAGCAGATTTAAGGAATTTATGAATAAGTATACTGAAAGTCCAGAAGTGATGTGTAAGATTTTTCCATTTGACTATCTATGTAACCAAGAAGTCATTTTACTTCCCAGTAGTCTCCATGCTCTAAATTATAAGCGGCTTGAATTTTAACAAGAATATTACTGAGGTAAACTTCATATAAAGTGTTCAAGCAATGGTATTGTTTGGGACCTTATTTCAGTTCTGAACAGGACACACACTCTGTCCCACCCACCAACTTCAGCTTCTAATTGGTTGGAATTGATACTACACTTGCTTTCTCCAGGTCGTTTGTAGCTGTAACTCACACAGTTATTCCATTCCTTGAAAGAGAACAAGCTGGAAAATACTCCTTATGATCTAACCGCGCTCTTCACCTATTGCTCACTGAACTGTTTTTTCAACATCTCAGAAGTGGGCAATGCCTGTTTCTAATGCTGGTTTTCCTTCTATTTATTTTCTGAAGGAAGCATTGTTTGTATTTTTTGACTTGGTTCATCAGACAGTACAGAATTACTGTATATCAGTTTCTAGAGATATGACCTTGCAGTGGCTCACTGAAGAGTATTATTTGACTGTACCATGCTTATTCAGAGGATTGCTGTTCTCCAACATTATTGCTTGTCCACACTTCAGTCTCTTGGTAAGCTAATGTTATTGACAGTGGTATCTTTAATCAGTGGCTAAAACTTTATTGATCCTGTGAGTACCTTACTAGCAATACTGCAACTGATTGATGATTCAGAATTAGTTCTTGAAATCCATCTCTTAGCTCGTTCCTGATCCACTTAAAATGTGTTGTTAATCTGCAAATGATCAATACATCAGGCATACATGTGCTGCTTATTTATAATATCAGATGTCTTATATTGACATAAGCCTTTATCAACTGTTTATCCCTCAAATATTTATTTTTAATTAAGCAAATAACTTATTACTGATCCAGTGGCCTTACGTGGTAGATACCAGTCCTATGCTTGATGGAATGTGATTTTTCTCAAACTGTGTGTAATCTAAGTAACAGGATCTCATACCTGAAAAAACTTTATTTCCTGAGTCTCTGACGTTATTTCTTAGAGTAATAGTAAATGTAATTGACATCCCTTATGCTGTTATTTGTGGTGATTGGCAGGACATGGTCCGATACTTCCTGAAAGGAATTTGGCTGTAAATTTTAAGAAAAGAACTATTTCGATCAACTTGTGAAGAAAGAGGGCAAGAATCTCTGTTGAAAGAATTACTTGTCTTGACACACACAGAGCGTTATTTGCTGTTACTCTTTTAAGGTAAAGAACATAACCTGACATTTCTGGGTGAATGTTTTCATTAAATAATGAGACTGGTTATCCACCCTTTGGTCTAGCATGGTCCAGAGGAGCATGGTGCTATTATGATTACTAGCAAAACAAAATAATTGTATTAACTTGAGGAGATACTTTCAGAACAGCAGTGTTTTGCTTTGTCCATTCCATCTCTAGAGTATTGTCTGTTTTTTAGGGTAGTTCAAACTGTTCACTTCCCTCTCCTTTTCTTAAAAAAGAGACAAGCTACTTCCTTAAATTGATACTTTCAACAAGATTAAAATGCTTTGTCAAGATGAAATATTAAGCCAATTGAATATTTACTGCTACTACAGACTGGAGCAGGAGGGAAAAAATAATCTCGTGATGTTTCTTGTTTCTTTTATTTGTTACTAGCTGTGGTTCAAAAGTGTCTTTTGTGCTATGTAAGATCTTGCAGGCAGTTAGTTGCTTGGACCTTTCATGAACACTGTCTTTCAAATCAGCTGACTCCTGTTACTTTTTGCCTTCTTTGTTTATGGCTGGGAAATTACTGATCATTCAGGTTTTAAAATAATCTTTACCATAAAAAAGACCAACTCAAAATGTAAAGCTCTTAAATCCAAGAACTTAATGAATTAATAGTTTTATTTTAGATCAGCTTTTTGATGACTTCTTTTTGGTAGCAGTTGAGAAAGATAAATATCTGTTACAAAACCTGCTTATTGTCAGAATTGTTGTATATGTTACGTGTTGGAAATCAACTCTTATTCTAGCACTTTACTAACATAAAGGTAGAATTCTTACCTTCGTAATCCCCTTCTTATGTAATAAGTATTTGAGTGATAAATTAAGTCTCTGAGAATGCATTGGGATATTCTCGTTCTTTAATTTATCCTAAATACGCACTAACGACTATCTCGATTTAAAAAGTACTTGACTGAGTCCATCATCCTGTCGTCATACAGTTTGTTTTTGTTTTTTTTTTTTTTCTTCTCAGGTGTATACACTTTCTCAGAGTACTGTATCGCTTGAAAAAAGCTTTCTTGACCCCCATCCATGGTTGGCAATGTATTTAACATTTCAAAAGGTAGCCCTTCCTCTGTGGGTGTTCTAATAAATGCTCAAGCTGGAGCCAGGTCTTCTAGCATTTTAATTAACTCTCCACACAGGGAGCCTTCCTGTGGAGGAAACATGCATTTTCTTTAAAAAGAGCTTCCAAAATAGATTGCGAATGTAAACTATGGAGGAGAAAAAAATGACTTGAATATAGGAGTAGTTGTGTTACTGATTTTGCTGTAGTAATTTATGTAAAGATCAGTTGTTAGTCAGTGTAAAGTGCAAGTATGTAAAATGCATGCTTACATTGAAAGCATAGTAAGTCTTGCTGTGGCTGCAAGAATCCCAGATGTGAACTTAGCTCTGCAGTGTCATCAGTCTGGAATTTACTGCTCGAGTTGGAAGAGGGAGCTGAGACCCAGAGGCATGGCAGAAAAATGTTTTCATGAATGTCATCTTTGAATGTCTCATTTTTCAGCTTGAATGTGGTACATGTCATCAGAAGTGCTTTAAAAATACTGAGCAGTTTTGTCTTCCAACTTCAACTGGAGTCAAATGGTCAGCATTGAGGAAGACTTACACACAGAAGTGTTGTGTTACATACTCGGAATAGATCAATTTCTTTCAGAAGAATATTCTTTATTCTTGTTTTAGTGCTATTTTTGTTACTTTGTACCTGCTTCAGTCATTGGATACGTATTTAACTGATGGTGATAATTAAATTAAAATATGATATTTGTTTTTTTAAGGGAGCTTTTATTCTGAGACAAAACTGGAAATGCAGTTTCTTTCATGGAGCCTGTGAAGTGGAATATGCAACCCCTGACTTAACAGCAGGATGCTGAAAAAGTTCATCCAGATTTCGGAACAGCAGACTTAAAATATTGACGGAAACACTTATTTGCTTGTGTGTTTTAATTTTTCCCTTTTGATCATAAATGACCATTAGTATTCATCATGGAAAACTTCAGGCCGAGAGGTTAAAAGCTAATAAAATCAGCTGAATGATGTCGTATAATAAAAATCATTAGGAACACTCAACTACAACCATCAGGAGGGTTTGATTCTGACTATAGTTAACCTTCACACGTATATTTGACAGTTTAGGCATTTCCAGCATGAAGGGTATCTGTTCAAACCTTTTGTATATGTGCTTTATATCAACATGTGTTATGTTGTTTTTGGTTACGTGACTGTCTGTCTGTGCTTCCTTTCTACATTCCTTATAGACCCATGCCTGCCTTACAGTATAGAATAAACAATAGCAACTGAGTAAGACATGCTGACTGCATGTCATCTTCATTTTTTTAATGTGGAATTATTCTTGCAAGAGTCTTCAGTGACTTCTGAGGATTTTTGTAAGGAACGAACCATAGATATGTTTCTTATTGTACAGATGGAAAATCTAGGTAGAAGTAGAACATGATCAAATGTACGCACTATCTAAATTTAAAATATTAGTTTAGATGTCTACAGCTTCTAAAATAATTCTAAATTATTCTAAATTCTACTTCTAAAATTATTTTAGAGAGCTGGTACAAAAAGCTATTACCTCTGGTGTCCAAATTACTATGTTAATGTTTACTAGAATTTCTGAAAACTGCTTCTCAAATAAAATACACTTTAGAGTGGGGGAACTTAATGATAATGCTGTAGCTGTACACAGAACTCCTCTGATGGCCATGCATCCAGGATGTGAAAACTCAGCTGGGAAGAAACTGAACCTTCTGGTACACTTTTTATGTCCCAATGCCAGCTTAATGATCTGGGCCTGTCAGATGCTGGTCAGACAAGTTCCCTGTCGTGACAGCATGAGAAAGTCTTCAAATCTTAGAAGTATACTGTTTCTGGGGTTCCTGTCTGTGATGTCCTATTTCTAGGCTAGTGAAGAGTGATGACTTGCAGCAACTGCTGATACCCTTTCACCTCATTTCAGATAAGTATGAGACACAATATACTGGAGGGTGTTTTGGCAGCAGCATGTCATGTTGGGAAAACTGCCCCATGTTGCAACATTGCTACTGCAGATTTTGATAGCTGAAAAGAATCCATCTGACCAGCTTTGGGAGCAAGAGGGTAAGTAAAGAATAATGGGAGTCTCTAACTGCACCAAGCAAGGGCTCTGAGCCTAGACAGATGGACAGTTGTATTCCTGTGAGGGAAGACTTTGTCCCTGTCCCTGTCCCTCGCTGCTAATGCATGACAAGAGTGCCTGGAAAAAAAAATATGAAGAAACAGCTTGTTCTTGCAGTCAGGAACCTGATTTACCCCAAGCAGAAGCAGAGTAGTAGTTAATGAATTGGGTGTTACCAGGATTTTCTTGAATGGTCAAGTTCTTTTGTAATACTTACTGCTTTGCCTTAGCATCTCTGGTGATAAAACTGTTTATTTAGTGGTACAATTTTTAGTATAGAGCTTCTGTATAGTTGTTAGGTCTGCCATTTTGTCTTTTGAAAATGTGCATGACTATAAAAATCACACTTCACACATATTTCTGTGAGCTGTGCAAGTTATTGAACATGTCATCAGTGGGCTTGATGACAGTGGAGATTGAAAGTCCTGCGTTCCTTAATTGGAAGAAACTGGGATCCAATTCCCATTCAAAACATGATGCAATTTTATCTTATTTTAGATCCCACATCTATTCTGTTGCTCAAGGCTTGTCTTGTATCTGCGGTACTATGCCAGAACTAATAAATCCTGTAGAATCTTATCTAAGCTGAGGTCTGTGTTAGGTAAACCACGTCAGTAATTCAGAAATAACTGAGTTGCAGAGCTGGTTTCTGGCTATTGTAACTTCTGGGTATTGCCAGTTGCTCTAAAAAGGCCAGAGGAATTATGAAGACCGTTCAATGACTTGTCACAAATATGGAATAAATTTAGGCAGGACTTGAATGACTATCTGAGCAGACGTGTAGTCAAAAGAAGCTGTGACGTGACTGCAACTAGAGTGGAAGACCGGCATCAGTATACCCAAGGTGCCAAATGACTTCTGGGGTAGCACTCAAAGCTTTATCCTGTGTCCCCAGTTACCTGGTAGTTCAGGTGTAAAGAACGGTGCCACTGGATATGAAGGCACTTGTGTGTGACCTGCTATGCAATCAAATGTTCGGTGAAGCAAACCTCTGTGTGGCAAAGAAAGGCTATGGTTTCTCTTCCTTAAAGAAAACTATAATAGCCTGTTTGCTGTGCCAAATGTCTGTCTTTACACCAGTCTCAACTAGTTTCACCAGTTTACAGGTACCACTGCTGTTTGCTATATCACCTTGATTTGTTCTTTACTCACCATTTGCTTTGCACTGAATGAAGCAGGATTCTGTAGCTAAGCTGCCATGGCTTGTCCCACAGCATAATTAAAGCATAACTAAAATTGTTCATGCTATCTTTACAATTTTGTGAATTAGAAGTAAACTTGAAAACTTTATTTTTGTGTTAATTTTATTTTAAAAGCATCTTGCTTTTTTTTTTTAACATGAGAAGGGCATCATGGATAATTTCAAGATCAGCTCATGAAAGATCATCTTCTGGTGAAACTTCTGTACAAAGACAGACATTCATCTGGCATTTTCATAATGGTAACCATTCTTTTTAGTTCCTGCTGAAGTAAATTCTCCGCTTCTTGATGGTTCCTTAATGGAGTTTCAACCTTCATGTGGCTTAGTGGATGTTTGTTACCAGTTTCCACATCTTGCCTAGGAATGAGAATATCCCAAAGTCAGCTTTTGTTTCTGGTTGTTTATTTTTCAGGCCCATGTATTTTCAGTCACCTTCTGCCAGATGAAAGTTAAAACTCTTCTGCAGGACACTCTCCCCACAGACACTAGGGAGGCCAAGTGGTCTCAAAGAGCACTTTGATGGAGTGAGATGCACTCAATTGGCACTCATGCATCACACCTGGAAATGGTTCAAATTCAAATGGTGATAGTATCCAAAGTTATTCAGGTCTATAACTGCCTTATTCTATTTTTTGTAGAGCAGTAAGTCTGATCTATCTTGTCTTCTTAGATAAGATTGGTGTTAATTCAAGGTGCATCTGATTCCTCTTTCATGAGCTGTTCACCTTCATCAAGTTCATCCAACTTGTGGGTTGCTGTAGTCATCAGACGCATAGGTGAGACCACCTTTACTCATCTAGAAAATTAGTTGATCAAGCAAACAGACCCTTCTGCTCACTAGAGCCTGAGCTTCCCTTCTGATACCTTCGTCTTAACCTTATAGCATCACAAGCCATGAAATTCACTGAAGGAATTATCCATTCTTTAGAAATGGAGAGATTCCCATTTGTTAAACTTTATGTCGTGATAAATCTCTTGGCCAAGATTTGATGCTAAAATCACATCTATCCTTTTTGTCATGGTTTAACACCAGCCAGCATTTAGGACCATGGAGCCGCTCGTTCACTCCCCCACCCCCAGTAGTGTAGGGAGAAGAGGGAGAAAAGGAGGCAAAAACCCCCTCGTGGGTTAAGATAGAGACAGTTTAATAGAAGAGTAAGGGGAGAGGAAAATAATAATGGTAGAAGAATGTACAAAATAAAGTTGCTCTCACCACCAGGTGATTGGTTGCCCAGCCCATCCTGGGCAGTGATCGCAGATACCTGCCCCCCCTGGGCAACTGAGCATGACATCTATGGTATGGAATATTCCTTTGGCCAGCTTGTCCTGTCTATGCTCCCTCTCAGCTTCTGTGAGAAGTCTTAGTCCTTGACTAATATAAACATTACTTAACACATATTGTTTTATTTGTTGCTATCAACATTATTCTCATACTAAATCTAAAACACAGCAGCTACTACAAAGAAAGCAACTCTGTCCCAGCTGAAACCACTTTTCAAGACACGTCTTCATATTCATGGTGGTCTATGCCTGTCATTGCACTGGCAGAAAAGGAGGAAGGACAGAGGGTAGGTGGTTTCTGGTCTGACTGGTATGTGCATTCAGTGGATTTTCTCCCATTAGTTGTTCACTAAGCTATGAAACAATCCCATCAGTGTTCAACAGGTACACCCTCTTTTGGGTGTGGAGCTCGCCTAAGCAATTTTGTTATGCAGAGATTATAATCTTGGGAAGAACTGAAGCTTCACATCAGCTTCCTTAGCCATTCAAAGGCTACACAAAACATTGTGACCTGCCATAGGAGATCTGTATGTCAAAGTGGTGATGGACATCCCAACTATGATGCGCTATAACCACAAGACAGCATGCATAAATCCAAGTCTCCATTGCCAGGAAGTGATTCTCCTTTGTGATCGGTTTCCAGACAACTCAACAGTTTGTTCTGCTCCAGGGCCTTGAATTTTTAGTGGAAGAACTGAGCAGAGCTTTGTGTCTCATCTTCTGATGGGCTGATCTTCTGAGTTAAGCACCTGTTAAGAAGCAGTAGAATTGTTCATTTTACAAGCATTTCCCCTGTCCAACTTCTTACCATCCCTGAAATCTCTCTTGCCGCTTACAAGTAGAAAGAGCAGCTAATTAGCAGAAAGACAAGTTACTTAGTAGGTGTAGGTCAGCTGGACATCTTCTGCCTCTAAACTTTCCTATGTTCACCTTCCCCTCTACTTGTGATCTTAGTCATTGTTCCTCCCTGTCTGTGCTTTTGCAGTTGTTACCGGATTTACTCTTCTGTACGTATCTATGTGCTGAGCTTGAGGAAGGCTCAAATACAAGTGTTCCCATAGGCCCCCACTCTTTTTTTTTTTTTTTTTGAGCAATATGATGTTGCACTTTTACAGTACTGCTGTGCATATTAACTGCAGACATCAGTCATTTGAAACTTACTAATAATGAGTAAATAATAAACTCACAGGTATTCAGTGAGATGAGGATGTTTCTAACTTCATGAAATCTCCCAAAAGAGTTTTCTTTAACCATGATTTTAGTTTGTGTTTTGAGGCAGAACTAACCCAAACTAAACAGGTGATGTCAAGTTTTAAGTGAAATAGTAAAGCTAAGAAACCTTTCAGTTTTCTGATGCAGAAAGGATAGTGTATTATACCTGATACTTGGATTAGGAAGGTTCAAATGGAAATATTTAAGGGGATGTGATATTTCCCTAAATATCATTGGGAAACGAGTGATCTGCCTTGGTATTTTTATTCTCATTGCAAGTTTTTGGCTTCTCAGGGATGATACATCCTGGACTACTGCAGTTTTGTGTATATCAACTTATCAACACTATAAATAATGTTCTTATGCAGGCTTAGTCTTCTACCAAAAACTGT
The DNA here is from genome assembly GCA_013398815.1 of Ibidorhyncha struthersii. Classification (NCBI taxonomy): domain Eukaryota; kingdom Metazoa; phylum Chordata; class Aves; order Charadriiformes; family Charadriidae; genus Ibidorhyncha; species Ibidorhyncha struthersii. Next base: position 568,224 of record VZSZ01001077.1, read on the forward strand.
TTAAGGCTGTTCTTTTCTAGGGTAGATAAACTATATCTGAATAATTCAATAAAAGTCTGTCCATCTGGATAATCCATAAAATTACCAGTGCATTGTTCTTTAGATTTAAAAAACTAAACTGTGATTGTCCTGTTAAATTTTGATAAAATTGACTAATTGACTACTTGGGACTTTTTTTTTTTTATAAATTTGTAAATAGATTTGTTGATCAAAACAGCAAGCATGACGTTTCAATGGTACGGTGTTAATGAGTGGTGGTACTGTCGCTAGTGATACAGGACTTTACCAAAATTTGCATGGTTGTGTGACTTACGGGGACCACTAAGATGATTAAAAGGGGGCCTTCTTTTTCAGTAAAAACTAGGATGCATAAATAGTGTGTAAATATGACCGGAGGAGGGAGAGCTGGGTAGAATCTCAGCTGTAGACTCTCAGCTGAGGACATCTTAGCTGGTTTGGAGAGCTTTCCTGCTTGACTTGTCACTGACTTCTCCCCACTTACACACTTTTAAGGCTTTCAGAGGGGCTTAGGAGCTATAGTCTCGAATGGGGTAACAAACCTAGAAGTGGGACTGACCAGACAAAGGTTTGCAATCGAGTGTTACTCTTCACCATGGATTCTTCTTGATGAATTCATATGTTCATTGCATTATGTCTTTAATCCTCGTGGTGGCAGCAAATACTAAGGGAAAAGAAGCTAACCTAGTGCATATGATCTGTATTTTAATTAAAGTTAAAATGAAAATGCTCATATTTATATTTTTAGTTTTTGTTTCTAGTGGGGCAGCTCAAAAACAGAAGGTCAACTTGAGCTGCAAAACTTCGTTGTCTGTGACTTCAGTTTTTATGAACTGCTGAGAGCCATTTAGTTGGGGAAAATATTTCCTCTTCTCCTCCCCCACCCCCAAACCAGCAGGTAAAGGTGGCATTAGTGAAGACCCTCAACTGTTGAGAAAACTTACATGGCAGGGTTAAAGTTTCAGTTGTCCAAAATGTTGCACAGAAACTATTCCAGTTGTTGAATTGTAGGTTTTTTTTGTTAACCACAGCACAGGTACCAGGACTCTGTTGTTCTAGGCACTGCACTACCATAGTCTTTCCTAATGACAGCAAACAATTTGCATACAAAGTCAGGGTCTGATGGGTGCTGTTTGGAAGTAGAGAGACAGTATCAGCCTGAATGATCAATAGTGGCATAAACGTGTTCAAGTTTATAGTGTCGGGCCAAATGAAATACCAAATGTTAGTAATAAGGTGCTGATAACGCAATAACTGAGAAGAGAAATCACTAATACAGTAAAAAGTTGGCTGCAGATTTAATACTGTGCTAATTAAAGAAGGGAGATAGAACAACTTTTAACTATCTGAAAGCCTTTTCTGAAGTAGCATCACTTGGTTTGATCACAGGCAGTCGAATTTCTTACCTCAGTCTCATTTGTTCATATGCGAGTGAACAGTTATTTCAGGGTAGTGGTGTTGGTTTGTAAACCAGCACAGGGATGGATTCACTTCATGTCATCTCCCTGATATCAGAACCGCACATCAGTTTATTGTGATGTTTTTCTTCCCTGCCTGAAGTTGTCAGTTGTTTGTTCTGCTTTCTGTGTTTCATTGGAATACTGTGAAGATCTCATCATATATCAAGCTGTTAAAACTAAAGCCAATACTGTTGAAGTTCATAAAATACCAAGAAGAGTAAAATAAGATAGGAAAGCAAACAGTAGTTCATATGGAAAACAGGTAAATACCGTCTGCGCACAGTTTTTGCAGGACTACTGGTATCTGAGCTTAATTTGTTTAAATCTAGTTCAGGTACCCTCACTCAGGTAAGGATGAAAATACAGTCAGTGTCTGCACTGTATTCCATTTAGAAGGCTCAAGAGCTGGAAAATGAGTAAGAAATATTTATATGAGGCTATTTCCTGTATCTCAGAAGTGGGCTAAAAGGCCAATTTAATGGCCCTACCCTCCTGAGCTGCTTGGGATAAAATGCATTTAAAAATTAATAAAAATTGAAGGCATAAACCATTGTGACTCTAGACATCTGCTTATTTGCCTTTGAGTCTTTATTTTAGTTGTTTTAAGTCTTTTTTTCAAATAAAATTGAGAGCTCAAGATAGTAGACTGCCAAACTAGTTATAGGACCATGATAAATTGTCACTGTATGAGAATCAAGAGGAGAATTTTTCACTTCTCATTCTGTAAATAGCATTAAAATACTACTAGGAAAAAGAACTGTGTGTTCACCATATTGATACTGGTCTTACAAAGAGCATGCATCAAGCCCAACCTAACTAAAACAAGGAACATTCTTTCTAATATGAGATAACTTGTATGTGAGCTCAAGCTGCTGCATCCTGAACAGTACAGGCTGATATGTGCAGCTTTTCTTGTAGTCATGCAAGTTTAGGACCTAAACCAGCAATTCTCCAGAAAATCACAGTGCTAGATCTTAAAACTAAGTGTTATTCACCTCCTTTTCTTTTTCATCCACTTATTTTGCCTTTTTGCCACCGTCTCATCCAAGGAAATTTCAAAGCTCAATGAGCCTTGGTTTATGCTGTTAAATGTGTTAGATTTATGAACTTCCATTCCCCAAATCACTACTTGTATTGTAAGTGCTAGTGATGGGATTGCCCTTTCATGTAAATATAAATATAGTACAGTCTACTGACCTTCACGGCTGAAAAAGCACTATTTGATGTGGTGTGGTTATGGAACATAGTACATACAAAGTCCTCTTTCCTTCTTTGTGACTGAGATGGATATTCTTTTCCTTTGTTCGTCCTGTTAATTACACAGCATAAAGCAAGCTTGTGGGAAGAGAACTCACGTTAGACCATTAGGTATAGTTGGAAGTGTGCAAACTGTTCTGTACATAAGGTTTTGTGTATTTTACGGTCAGAGCATCACTTTCATTCTGCAACCGAATGTATTGCAAAAGCCAAGACACCTTTAAAGGAATGCAAGAGCATGGCTGTTTTTTTCCTGCATAATCAGGAAAGGGGGAATTGTTTGATTATTTGGGATTTTCTTTTCCTTTGTGTCTGTTGTTTGTTGCTGAGTTTCAAAAATGTAGGGTTGTCCTACCTGCAGGGCAACCTAACTTTGCATTCAAGAACAGATCTGGTAATAGAAAATGCCTTGTGCAAGGACTACCTGACATGCAGTGTCCTAGACTGAAAATTCAGAGGGAAAATAGACAAGATGTAGGAATTCAGAAAAGCAATTAGTTATTGAATTTTGGGAGAATTGACTCCTCCTGAAGCACCTTGGTACATACACTGTAGTATGTTACTTCTTGTGAAGAAGAGGCTACTGCTTTATAGCTGGGGGAGAAGGGGAAGGTGCACACTTGTGAGTATTGTGGATTCATTAAAGCTAGGTCAGCACGTTTATCAAATAGTGGGATGTTTAATGCATGGTTGGTGTTGCATGCAAAATTGAAAGGTGCAGAAAATAAGATGTAATTGTTGCAGTAGCTCGTAGGTACTTGTCTCTGTGTAGTCTTTGGAAACTGTATGGTTTCTGCAGAGAATTGATGGGCAATAGCCCTCCAGTCTTTTATATGAAATTACATAGTTCTGTTGACTAGCTTACATAAAAATGTGACTTTATTGCCCTTTGATACTTTTCTATTTAAGGCTCTGCAACATACGTAACCACTAGTTGATGGATGACACTAATTCACGATATTTGTAATACAGATCATGTAAGAAATAATTCCCAAGTTCAGTAGGTGTATACTACACAAAAACTAACTGCTGAAGAAACAGGCTGGTTGCTTCATCTGTTACATATTTTGCATTTAAAACTTTGTGGTTTTCAAACCACAATGTTTCAGCGGTATTGGCAAGATTCAAAGACTAATATTGTTTATGGGTGGAGTCAAAAAGATTTCTGTACAAAATGTTGGCAAGTGAGGCTGGCAAGATTTACTTTCCAGAATTAGTAAGCAAATACATATTAATTGGCATACGATATTATGTCTTCCATCACCTACACAGAATATGTTACCAAAGAGTTAAGGGCAAATCCAGTGATTCCTCGCTTCATTACTGTACAGTAAAACTAATATGGGCACTTTTTACTTTATGGAATTTAGCTGTGTCCAAAACCAAGTATTTGATCCTATTATCCTTTTCTATACCGTGTTGCACTGGGAGGGAATCTGTTGAACTTCCTTCTGCTGTTCAGCTATGGAGAGTTTTATGGAATAAAGGTTCTTCTAAACTACATGTTCATGCGCTGTGTCCTTCACTGAGTAGAAAATGCTTATGTATAGCCATTTGACAGCATTTATAGTCTACCTAAAGTTTTATATCACTTAGGCTTTTTCTTTGGAGAGAATGAGTTTATAAGTAAACAGACTTTAGGTCTATTTTGAAATCTTTTTGCAAACACATGGGCTTTTGTCTCTTTAAGATTCTTTGAAACATAAGTCAGGACCTTAGTGCAAGAAATGAAAATATTTTTATTAGCTGGGAGTGGTCTTGATTCAGAATTGGAGCAGTATTTTTGTCTATGATACTGATAAATTTCGTTTGTATATGCATAAAAGATATATAGGTGTAAGCATTCTGGATGTAGTAAATTAATTTCTGTTTAAAAATGTAACCAAATCCTTAAAAGGCCATCTATCTACATCATTTATACAGGACAAAAAAATACAGAGTACTATTAAGAAATCTGTTTTAGGTTATCTGTGTCACAGTCACTGAGCTCGTGTCCTTTCCCCTTCCTTTTTGTTAATCATTCTCTCATGAGCTCCAGTCATCCATTTGGTTCCAGGAGGGACTGGTCATTTCTCCCAGAGTTTAAATGCTGCATCTATAAACTGTGATTCTTTTAACATGTCTGTCTTGCATCTAGATTTTTGAGGCTTTGTTCCTTGTAGAAGAAAGAGGATAATTAATCCCTGACTGAAGAGTCTTTCTAAGGCACAGCGTTGTCTGTTAAAAAGAAAAAAAAAATTCCTGCAGAGTGTCTTTTGAAAACCATGAACATACCTACAAGTCTGCTTGTCTATTTTCTGGATTGGAGACCTCACAACAGGTTCCGTTTACAACCCTTTTCTTCCATGTCAGCCTGTTGGGTCTTTTTATAATCAACATGCATCATCCTGTTTTCTTTTTTTATTTTGTTTTGGTTTTCCTGCAGAGGAGCTTCTCAACTTCAGACTGTGCTTTCTTTCTTTTTTCAGAACAGTGCCTTTCACAAATCCATGTTGCGCTTTGCTGAAGGTAGAGCAGGGTTAAATGAACTCTGTGGCTTCCTTAGCACTCCTTCACCTGTGTTTGAATATTTGTATTTAGTAAGCCATTACTGGTCTCGTGAACACACTACAACATGAGAGCATAAGAGGCTCTAAGCTAGATCAGTAGAATCAGCTACACAGGATGATTTCAGTAATCCATCGAAATTTAAAGAAGCTTTACCTTTTAGGGGATTATACGTGCTGTTCCTAAAAATGTTGTGGTTTGGTGTTTTTCAGTTATGACAGTACTACAGCAGTCAGTCTGGTTGTATTTCTCATTAATGTTGAGTCATATATTTTAATAATAGCTTTTTGTTTAGCATTTCCTAGGGTTTTGCACTTTCTAAAGAAAGTGTGAGGGAGGTGAATTAATTTTTAATTTGATTATGTGGCTATAAACCTCAGATAAATTTGCTAAATAAACTCTACGTGTTACGAAAGTGCTGTATTTTCATTATGTAATCATGAAGTTGTTATTAGTGCTTGTTATAAAAAGGTATTTTTAAAGAGTTGGTGTCTGTAGAATGTACATTCAAATAAATATGTGAAAAGCACTGGAGGTGAGGTTTGGCAAAATGTGAAACTCGATGAAGAAGTGGTACCATTTTAATTTTTCTAGGTAAATTTTTCACAAAATGCCTCCCTTTTTTTCTTTTTTTCTTTTTTGACACCTCCACTCTCTTCCCCTCTCCCCAATATTATAACACATGCATTTCAACTTTTTTTGGATCCTTATAATTTGTGAACACTTGCACAATTCACACTTCCCACACTTGTCAATCTTCAGTAGAAACGCCTTCATAAGGTAGATATTATACAATTTAAAACATAAAATCCCCTTTACAATTATTTGTTATAGCTGTCTTCAGCTTCATCAGGGTAGCAGCAGTGAAATATTTCCCGCTTAATGATTTCTCGGTGTGGGACTGTAGGAGTAACAAAATCCCTAAGACCAGGTTTAGCAGGGAAGGTGGGGAAAAGAAAGATATCCAAGGAGCACCTGGGGTTGTAGGAGATGGCAGTCTTTCTTTGGTTGGTTGATTGGGTGGTTCTTTTTTTGGTGCTGAAGGACCCAGCATTCACAGTAAACAAACTGATGATAGAGGAGACAGGGAACTGAGAGCAACGTAGGTAATATTAAAACCAGAAAAAAGACAGTCTTGCTTTTTTCCCAGGGTTTTGCTAAGTATGTGCTTTGTTCCTGTTTCTTCACATAATGAGAAGGAGGTGAACCGTATCCGGAAAAGTCTTTTTCTGCCAAAAAAGATTTTTTTAAAAATTCTGGTTGGCAACCCTTGAGTTCACTGTAGCTGATAGAAAACATCTTCAGTGGTGTTGGTAAAGTGAGCTATTTTTCTGCTGCAGCCTGGGCCTTTTCTTGTGCTCGCTAGAAATGTGACACTCATTCTAATGACGTGACTAAGTGAACTAATCTCTTTAATCAACTAGTCGGATGAAATCCTGCCTACTTAGGACCTTTGGGAGAATAGTATGTGCTGCAGCCTGTTTGTGAACATGCAAAAAGATGCGATTTATAATGCTTTTCTTCATTAAAATTGATGCCAGCGAATACAGATGGTGTTACCCAACTTCTTCCTCCTGTCACACGCATCTGAGCAGGGTGTGTTTTTAGTAACAGGGGTAGTGTTTTAACCAGCACTGTGGGAATTCAGACTGTAGATCGGTTTCCCTTCCAGACTTAATGACAGTTAAATGCACTTTCCTGAAATCTTCGTGGTGTCTTATCACAGCTGCAGGGTGTTGTGCTTTTTTTTTGTACACCCCCTTCTTTTAAATATACTCCCATACCATCTTACCTCCCTATCTTCACTAATACAGCCCACCTTGGGTATATAAAAAGTAATTTCCAGAACCAGGTTTCATTTGTATCTCTAGGATCTTTTGGCATTCACTGCTGCTAGAGAACTGGCGTGCTGATTCTTAGTGAGCTTAAAGGCAGTCTTGCAGCTGAAGAAGTAGGTCTATATAAGAATAGCTTAAATATTGCAAGAAGGCCCTGAAATCATTTTATGTTCTGGAGTGCCCAGCACCAGTGATGCAAAACTGAAGGCTTAAGGATTGCAACAGCCTTGGCAGGAATAGTATGTATGGGTAGGTATTAAGAGGATTTATAAAAGGTCATGGGAGACCTGAGGCAGCCCATCAAACAGCATTGAATGAGGACTGCTGAGAACACCCCCGTGAAAATAGTGCCCTAGATGGCTTTCTTAACTGCTCTACCTTCTACCCCAATTTTCCTGAGAGAGTTCAAGGTGAGCTGTTAGTGGTGAAGTTATTCCCATGCTTTGGTAATTAATAATTCTTGACTGTATGTAAGTGCCTGGGGAAGAAAAAAAAAACAAACACAACAACAAAAAAAGCCAGCACTAAGTCGTCTCTATCAGGATTTCATAAATGTTTTCTGTGAGGTGCCTCACAGTCAGGAGAGCTGGGCGTTGAAATTGCCTCTGAGAAAGGCAGTGGCCGGAGATTTGACTGTTGCCTGTGCTAAGCAATGTATCCGCTAGAAAACTAGCTTACGTTGCGCTACAAGACATATAGCAGTTTGGGAATACTGGTCTGTAATTAGGCTTTAATGTTTTACTGAAACAAAGACTTTCTGGACACTCAAGAGTATTTCAGTTCTGCCACAAATTAGTATTGTAACTTTTAATGAATGGCTGTGTGTTTGCAGAATATGTGAAATTGGGGTGGTAGCCTTCCATGAATTACATGAGAAAGATATTATTGGCACTGTTACTGAATTCAAGATTTGAAAATAAATTTAGGAGCCACGTCCAGTTAGCAGCATGGTGGTAAATTTTCTGTTTATGAGGGATGCTAGGAATCATAGAATAGAATCATAGAATAGTTTGGGTTGGAAAGGACCTCCCCTGCAATGAGCAGGGAGATCTTCAACTAGATCAGGTTACTCAGAGTCCCGCCCAACCTGACCTTGAATGGTTCCAGGGATGGGGCATCTACCACCTCTCTGGGCAACCTGCGCCAGTGTTTCACCACCCTCATGGTAAAAAATGTCTTCCTTATATCTAGTCTGAATCTTCCCTCTTTTAGTTTAAAGCCATTATCCCTTGTCCTATCACAGATGGGGACAAGGTTTTTAGCAGGGCCTGCTTTCCTGTAGGCGCCCTTTAAGGACTGGAAGGCTGCCATAAGATCTCCCTGGAGCCTTTTCTTCTCCAGACTGAATAACCCCAACTTTCTCAGCCTGTCTTCGTAGGACAGGTGCTCCAGCATGTTTGATCATTACTGTGGCCCTCCCCTGGACTTGGTCCAACAGGTCCATGTTTTTCATGGACGCAGTACTCCAGGTGGAGTCTCACAAGAGTGGAGTAGAGGGGCAGAATCACCTCCATCAACCTCCTGGTCATGCTTCTTTTGATGCAGCCCAGGATATGGTTGGCCTTCTGGGCTGTGAGTGCACATTGCCGGCTCATGTCCAGCGTTTCATCCACCAGTACCCCCAAGTCCTTCTCTGCAGGGCTGCCCTTCATGCCCCAGCCTGTATTGATAGGGGGAGTTGTCCCAACCCAGGTGCAGGACCCTGTACTTGGCCTTGTTGAACCTCATGAGGTTCACACGGGCCCACTTCTTAAGCTTGTCCAGGTCCCTCTGGATGCCATCCTGTCCCTCAGGTGTGTCAACTGCACCACTCAGCTTGGTGTCATCTGCAAACTTGCTGAGGTTGCACTTGATCCTACTCTCTCTGTCATTGATGAAAATATTAAACAGTACTGATCCCAATACAGGCCTCTGAGGGACAGCACTCGTCACTGATCTCCATCTGGACATTGAGCCACTGACCCCCCTACCCTCTGGATGCAGCCACCCAAACAATTCCTCATCCACCAAACAGTCCACCCATCAAACCTGTATCTCTCCAATTTAGAGAGAAAGATGTTGTGAGAGACTGTGTTAAAGGCCTTAGAGAAGTCCAGATAGGTAACATAAGTAGCTCTTCCCTTGTCCACTGATATAGTCACTCCATCATAGAAGGCCCCTAGATTGGTCAGGCAGGACTTGCACTTGGTGAAGCCATGCTGGCTGTCTCAACCTTGTCCTATATGTGCCTTATCAAACCTTCTAGGAGGGTCTTTTCCACGATCTTCCCAGGCACAGAGATGAGCCTGACAGGTTGTAGTTCCCTTTCTACCCTTTTTTAAAAATGGGTGCAATGTTTTCCTTTTTCTAGTCACTGGGGACTTCACCTGACTGCCATGACTTTTCAAATACCGTGAAGAGTGGCTTGGCAACTGCCTGAGCCAATTCCCTCAGGGCTCTGGGATGCACTCGTCAGGTCCCATAGACTTCTGTATGTTCAGGTTCCTCAGGTGGTCATGAAACTGATCTTCTCTTACAGTGGGAGGGACTTTGCTTCCCCAGTCCCTGCCTTGCAGTCCATCTGCTCGAGAGGTGTGGGAAGAGAGTTTGCCAGTCTGCTTCTCGGGAACTAATCTTTTACCATATTTTGAAAAGGTCGCTGAAAATCTGTCATGGAAATAGAATGAAAATTAATATTATGATAGAAGGGTTTTGCATTTTTGGGGAAGTATTGTGTATTTGCAGGGCCCTGTGTAAATATGTAATATGACAAGTGCTATGTTTTTGTCAGTTTTTAAATGTATGGTATACGTCTTGGCTAGTATGCCTTTTCAATAGGAAAGAAAATTATCTTCGGTGTACATTTCTACTGTGACAGGTCCATCTTCTTAGTTTTACAGAGTGTCACTTAAAAAAGTAATGATTTATATAAAGAATGAATAATTTCAAACTTTATGGTCATATTTTGCAAGGGAGAAGTTGCTAATAGTTCTCCAAGTTAATAGCTGGGGTTGATGTGTATTTTTTAATGAGACAGATTTATTTTCATCGGAGCCAAAGTTCTTTCTTGCTTAGACTGTGAATTCCATGAGGGAATAGTAAGGAGTTAAGAAGGAAACATGATGAAATGTTGGTCTTTGCATCCAAAAGAGGATTTAAGTCATGAACTCCTGAACTTGTGATCCTCAATTACTTATCCTGGGTGCGGGAAATCTGCTCTATTTTAATGTTTTTATTAATGTGACTTGGAATGAACTCAAGCATTCTTTTCTCTTAAAATGTGTTTAAAGAAAATAACTCCAGATTAAAAAATACTCGATCTTTTAATTTTTAATCTGCTGTTTTTAAACGTAGTCAGTTTCTAACAAAAAAAAAAAGTTCTTAGAGAGGATTGGTTGTTGTTTTACAGGGTACGATGAACCCTGACAGCAGTACACTGGGAACTGACGGCCAAGTATATCAGAATGTTACCTAATAAATAAAATATTTAAGCCACCTGTTACACCTTGCTTCTCCTTAGAACACGTGCAAGGCTCAGTGCAAGGGTTGGCCACTGGTTGCATTAACCCATCCTCTGCAGTTACAGCAGACCATCCAAACACACCACCGATTTTTAACAGATTTCCTACAAAAAGTAGGTTTTCCCTTTATTTTATTTCTAATGTATCTTCTCTTTTACCAAAAAGCGTGGAAAAATCAGGCTCATGTTTTTGTTTCCTAGATGTCTTTCTGGTGACTGTTTTGAAACACCAGTGCTGCGTTCATATGTTGTGTCACGTTTGCCTTTACTGTTTGAAACATGGGAAATTTCTGTGAAGTGAAGAGGTGAAGTGTAGGAGAAGCAGGGCAGATATGTTCATGCAGCTGCAAATTAGTCCCCACTTAAGAGAACTCATTTTTAGGTCTCAGGGTTCAGTGCTTCTTTAGTAAAATGTGAACTCACGTGTGGATGGAAGAAGGCAAATGGAAATGAGCGCTAGAGGAATATACTTTAGTATCATTGAAAGTTAACTCCTGACCGAGCAATGCACCCATTTTTAAAATCTTGTTTTTCAAATGATAAATCAAGCTGTTGTAAAAGCCAAATATATTTTTGGTGTGCTGTGGCTCAAGGTCTGTTTTAAGTTAAGGTTACTTAACTTGTCATTCTGAATGCTTGTGTAATGTTTCATTAAATGTTTTAGAATTCACAAAGCATCACATGCACTTGCTTCACAGAGCTGTGGAAGTATCTGTAGGAAAATAAGTGAAAAGAGAAGGGGAAACAAGCCTGTCAGATCCTGGGATCTGACCTGATGTGACGGAGTGGTAGTCCCACGCTATCGATTAGGTTGCAGTTAGAGTTTGCAAGGCAGACTATTGGATTTATTCTGTGGCCTGGGAATCTCAAGTTTTTGTCTCGGATATCAAAGAACTCTTGGGTTTGGATTCTTTGTTTCATAATATTAATGCAGTAGATTTGCATGTATTCTAGCAAATATCACTGGTCTGAAAGCTATTTTTGTCAAATGTTGGAAATGTGTTTTAGCAATTCCCAAAGATTGCTTTAGAAGAAGTTTATATAGGCTGTCATAACTCACATGTCAGTTAACAACTTCACATCCTTGAAGTCTTTCTTTAATCATTTTTGCATGAAGAACTTAACTTTCATGAGCAGAAATAAGTAAAGTTGTTCTCATCTGAAAAGTCAAATGAACGTAAGCATGAGAAGCACCTCCCTGAGAGGCAGCACATCTCTACCAGAAGAACGCCAGTATGCTGCTGTGAATACTCAGGGCAGCGATAAGCTCTTCCTAACTCATTTTCACATTCGTAAATTGGAAGTGAATGACACTTTCTCACTTTTTCTAAAGCAGAAGCAAAGCGTTAGGTCATTCATAACTGTTAATGTTGTGAGCACAGAACAGGTGCTCACTTAAAATACGTAAAAACTGTTCTTTATGTTTTCCTGGTTGATCTCTGTAAGGGCACCTGTTTTATTTGTTGGAATCAGCAGCCTGTGGCCTGCAGGCCTGCTGCTGAATCCACTCTTTGCTGCCCTTTGAATAGGAGGCTCCTTACAAGCTCTCTAAACTGCTCTGATTCTGGCAGTCTGTTCCTTGGGCGTCGTCTTTTCTGGGGGATCATTGGCATGAGCCAGGGCTGACTTAGGACGAGCTCTTCTCTGACTTCACACAGCACAGATTTCACAGGTGAAAGGTGGTGAACATACACAGTAATCCTAGTTACACAGTGAGGAAAGATGTTATATGACCTTCCTGGCTGGAAGGCTGGGATACCATGCTATGAACCGTTTAAACAATGCTTTGGAGGCTGAATTGTACTTCTGAGGCTTCATAGAGCACTCACCACTGCCCTGTATGTGGATTTCACAAGTACCAATGAACTGATGTGCATAACACCTAACTGATGTGAGATTTTAGTAGCATAGGTACCTGAAAACTGAGTCTCACAGCCTTTACAAAAAAAATCTATTCTCTAATTATCAACTATTTGTGGTTTATCTGGGGTTCGTGGTTTTTTTTCTGTGGGGGTGGGCTGGGTGTATTTGTCCAGTTTAGGGCACCTAAGACTTGTTTCCATGCTTTCTGGTAAGCACTTTGAATTTTATGTTGCACTTTAAGTATTAAGCATGTGATATCAGTATATTAATGGCATGGGTGCCAAGTCCAGCATCTGGAAAACAAACAAAAAAGGGGGAGAGATGAATGCTGGTTTAAATTACTTGCTTAAATTCACAGTAAAGTCCTGTGAAATTAGAAGGGAGAATGTTTTTTATGTTCTGTTTTGTTTTTAAGAAATGTTCAATTGCTTTAACGACTTCTGCAGTTCACAAACTCATTCACTACAGCTTTGCAAGAGAGGAGTCAAGAGTCCTAGAAACAAGTATCGCTTTACAGTATAACGCTTGTTCATTCCCAGAGGAAGACAGTTTTGTGCTTAACATGAGGAAGGAATCCTGCTGGGAAAAAAATAGTGCTTTGTCATTTAATTGGAGGTTGCATCATAAAACAGATTCATGAGGGACAATGGTACGAAGGGAATAAAGTTGCACAGGTATCCTTAGTATAGAAGATTGCTTAGCTTCTGCATCTTACTAGTCCTTTTGTATGGCTTGCTGAATGTTTTCTTGCTGATGGTGTTCCTACATTTGTTTTTGAAATGTTTCTGAGACATGTTAGATTATCTTAACACTAGCTTGACATGAGCCATCAGAAAGGTTTTGGATCTACTGTGCATCCTAAGCACACTTGAACATCTAACTTGATGTTAGAGGTGGCATGTTATCCTCCCCATAGATCAGCTCTTGGGGGTGCAGAGAAGATACTTTGTGTTAGCTGTAGAGGAGTGCCAAGTTGCAGCAATCTGTGTGTCTGCTAAGGTAGACGGCAGTGAGCATGAGCACTTCCACGTGATTCCTCCATTGTCACATCTTCCTCTGCTCCTTTCCCAGCTTAACCATATTTCAGTCTGATTTCTTGCCCATCCTGATCTCAAGCACAGTCCTGTCAGTGTGACCGAAATGTATTCTGTTGCCACTCCTCTAACCTCCTTCGCCATTACAGAATCTGGATGCCACAAACTAGTTCATTCTCACAGGACCTCTCTGAGATGATGTTCACTGATTATCAAGATACGCCTCAGCCTCAGCTCCATAGTTTGTCAGATTCACTTCCACTCAGTTTTTCAGTCTCAGTCTCTTTCCAGAAATAGTTTGTCTTTTTCTTTGACCAAGCTCTCAGATAGCAGACATCATGCCTAGCCAATCTGCCTTCCACAGTTACCAGTCCTAGGCTCCCTCTGCCCTCTTCAACTAGTCTGAAATCCCAGTAACTTCTCTTTTAGCAGGCCCTGCTCCTGTTCTGCATTTTAACAATGCCACTTCTAATTCCACAATGCTTGAACCTTGCACAGGACACACTAGAAGCATATCTCCATTGTAGACTTTCCAGGTCCCAAGTCAAGGGCAACTGTCGTTTTGGGAATAAAGAATTTCTTGTGGGTTGAAGCATTCCAGCTAGGGAAAGCAAGCATGTACCAAGCAGGTGCTACGTTCTTCTTCTTCTTGACTCTACTTCAAAAAGAAAAGGCCTGGAAAATTGACCAATTTTGGCAGATTTTCACCTGGATAGCAGACGGTTCCCATTATCTTAAAGTTTACATTGCCCTGCAGACTTCCAAATCTTTATTCAAAGCATATGGATGCTCAGAGTTGGTTATGTGGTGTTTGTGAGCTTTTGGGTTCTTTCTAAGAAGATGTCATCAGAATGTATTAAACCAGGCAAAGTAATATATTTTCCTTTTTGTTCACAGAAATTACCTGTTTTGGCTAAATTTTCCAAAAAGTTCAGTCTGACATGACTCCCAGCATGGAAAATTTCTGAACAGCAGCTAACATTTGGTGAAGTCACAAGCAGTCGAAAGCAGGGTCTTATAATGGAAGTTGTCAGTCTTATTAATAAGCGAGCTTGGAAGCGCTGCTGCTGATGCATCTAGACACCTTTTTTCTTTGAGGTGCCCAAGTGTTTTCCTTTGTGCCCCAAAGGCTGGATTTTACTCTGAACCATTATGATTCTAGAGAACACAAAATCACTGCTGACGAAGCAGGCTTTTTTCTGTGTAAGAAGAAAGGCATAAGGTATAAGAAACTGCCACAATGCAGCTTTTGCACCTTTGACTCTAAATGTGAACCTAATGTCTATCTGTCCCTCAGAATTCAAGGCTGCAAATAAATGAATCCAACTTCGCACTATGAACTAGTTGAAAAAAAACGAGTTTGCATTCACTATAGATTCAGCGTCAATTAATGCTCTGGTAGAGAAAGCTGCAGCCTAAGTAACGAATATCCCCTTTCCTCTGGAGTACACACTGCCATCTTACAGTTAACTATAAAAGGAAGAGTCTTGTGGAAATGTTGCCGGCCACTTTCTTGTTGTGGAAGTCTTCAATTTTGCAAACATACACTTCCTCCTATGAACTAACATTTTTTGTAGTCAATCAAAAGGTAATTAAACGACTCTTTACTGTCTTCTTTGATTTTGGGCAAGTATACCTCTCTTCTGTAGTTTATCATGCTGATATACCTTGTATTTAAGAGTCATGAGATGTACATAGTGTTGATTTATTTGTTTATTTTTAATGAAGGCACAAGTACAATTGTTTAAGTTTTTTAATCATACACAAACACATGAATGGAACAGTAAGTGCTTTTCTATAAAACTTAGGTAGTTAGTCATTCATGATAGTAACTGAATTACACAGTTATGTTGCTTATATGGTGATACGTTTAATGCATTTGTCCATTTATTTATTGTTTTAAAAAGCCTCAGCATTGGTTAGGTTTTGTTGATAGACTAAGGACTGTAAAAAGTTTAGGAGTAACTTTAAAATGTCTACTATTAGGCGGTCCACTGAAATTTTCGAATTGTTTTTTATATTTGGTGATGGATGTGTTTCATGCAGTACTGTTAGGAAGTCTGGATTAAAAAGGAGAGACTGTATTTGGGTTGAGGTGTCAGCTGTGACTTCTCAATGATGCTGGCAGCCTGCATATCCTCTGTAGTCTAGGAACTACAGTCTGAGCTGTTTTAAGCCAGGAAAGTCAATGGATAACCAAGTACACAACTTCCTGCCTGCAGGGGAATTTGGTCTTGGAAAATTTCAGGTGTTTGTCATTATTTAAAATAATCATCATCATCATAAACTTGAACCTGAGCTTACCATCCATCAAAGCAAAAGAAAGATCAGGTTTGTTGTTGGAGCAATGCAGATTAGGCTTATGATGATGGGCTGTCTTGATTAACCATTGAGAAGTTCCATTTTGTTCACATACTTCATATACTATTATGAAATTCAAAGTATGATATGCAAAGACATTTCATTTGCCATGGTTGGACTTAGGGTATAATAAGGTGTACCTTAAAATGATAAAGATACAGGGTTAGAGAAGACCTTTCAGATAGGTGTTTCCCTGATAAAGAGATATATTTAAGATCTACCTGACAGACATGTATCCAACTTCTTAAAAATTCTCCAGCATTAAATATTTTGTGATCTTTTGAATTAACCTATTGCAGTGCTTATATTGATTCTTGTAGTTAAGCCTTTTCCTGGTATCAAGTTGAACTCTCACTACAAATTAAGCTGAATATTTCCTGTTCTCTCTGACTGAGCTGATCAGTATCTTCTTTGCAATAGTCTCCTGCATCTTAAAAAGTATTTCGTATTACCATCAGGTTAATCTCTTCCATGTTAAACACAATTATTTCAGTCTTTCTTCACAGGTAAGGTTTTTTATACATCCTACAGTTTTTGGACACTACTCCAGTATTGATTTGAGAAATCCCATCAGTTCTTGTTAGTAATTCCTGTAAAGTATATTAAAAGAATCTGGCCTCTACCTAATACTTGAATTTTATCCTTTCTGTTGAAAATGTATATTCAACGGTCAGGTTTAAGACATTGTAGTAACAGGTGGGGTAGTAACCAATGAATAAATAACACAACAACTTCAGTATTTCCTAGATCATCCAAATGCTATGTAAACAGTGGTTTAACCTCTTGACATTGTGGCTCTTAATTTTTGACTTGCATGTTAGAGAAATTGTAAGTGGGCTGGTCACAAGTAAATGCAGGATAGAAACTGAAAGCTGCTTATCCACCTGAACAGTGCTGATTGGAATGGCCTTCCAGTTCGCTGTGAGCTTGAATTACTTTACATTATTAAGATTGCACAAACACTTTATGACAGATTAGGAAATTTCTAGGAGAAAAAAAACAACGTATCTGTGATATGGGTCCTTATCTGTGTTGACATATCCCGTGAGTTTTGAAAGGCAGCAAGACTGTTCATTTGTTTACTTTGTATTCTTTGTATTTATCTGATACGAATTCAGTCTCAGTATTCCTGACTGTGGAGGGAATCAGGAGGAACTTCTCTTTCCTTTTCTTAATTACACTTGGTGCATAACTGGAGTTCAGTCATGTAATTTTCTCTTCTGAAGAAGTATTCATGATTAAGCAGAAGATTTGGCCAGAGACAAAATGCAAATGTCAGATACGCTGCTGTTTGTGGTTTATTGCCTTACTCTAGGTACCCAGCTGCCGTGTGCTGCTTGCAAGTTCACTAACACATTTCCTGCCGTTGCAGGAACCTCAGCCCCTGGCAATGCCCTTGACCTTGCCGTTCTTCCTGGAACGATTTAGAGTTACGCCTATTGCTCTTTTCTGACACACTCACATAGATCAGCATGTCATGTTTATGGCCTGTGGCGCAGAGCAAGCACTGCGAGTGTACTCTGGACTCTACTGGACCAGTTGCCTATTAAATGATTATCTGTGATTGCAGGAGCTGGTAACTTCCTTCATGTCTTGCAGTCCTCTGCTCCTTGAGACAGTGTCAGATTCTGTCTAACCTTCCATTTTGTATTGTCCCTGCAGGTGGTTTCATCTGGATTTTTGTTTTCTTTTGGGGCTGTGCCTTTTTTTTTTCCTTGAGGGCACTTCTTTCTTCACCTACTGTGTGTCCAGGTCTTGAAAATGTACTTATTCAGAGCATTTTTTATATACCACTGGTTCATGCCAGCACAAAGAAAAAAGAAAAAAAAAAAAAGAAAAGGAAAAAAAACCCACCTAATATGGATCTGAAACTTCCAATGTTATTTTAATGTTCTAACTGAAACGGAAATAGTCCACAACATTTAAGCAAAAGCAAGGTGTAAGTTGTCTTCTTTAACTGAGCAGTGACTTCCTTTATGAATAAGCTTGTTTTACAAAACAACACTCGGGAGCCTATCCATAGCTGCCGCTTGAAACTTCTTAGGAGCTCAGAATTGTTCCCTTCTTCTTCATGTTCCTTGAAAACCTTTTTCTCTCTGACTGGTGATGAGGAGCACTGAATTGTCATTCAGAGGACTAAAGTCCAGAATCTGCTTTAGATACTAACTTAGACTGTAAAAACATAGTGTGGTCCTGCTGTAGTAAGGCTGGATTCTGAGTATCAGAAGTGGTCAGCTATATGTGTTGTAGCTTTAGGCATTTTATGCAGAAGACTGCATACTTGTCTTCTGACCTTTTGCCTTCAGCCATGTATTAATAGACTTTATTTACATAGCACACTTTTAGAAAGCACATATTCTAAATTACTCTGGAAGGTCTTATTGATTTTTCCAAAAAAAAACAGAAGTCATTAAACCTGTAGGTCCACATATGTGTAGCGCTCCAATCTTACACACTGTGAAACAATAAATGGGTGTTCTTACTGCAAAGGGATCAGTGCTGCCCTTGCATAATGCTAGTACATTGCCCAGAAGTATAACCTTATTTAAATTTGGGGTTTTTTTCCCTTTCCTGCAATGTCACCCCCTTTCAAAATGAATACTGATTCTAAGTTAAAAAAAAAAAGTTAGTATTTGGATTCCCGAATGTAATATGAACTGCAGTTTCTAGTAAGATGTAATATATGAATTTATACAAGATACTGTAGCACTCCAATTTTAGACTGAAATCAATTAAAAAGTGAAGTCAAATCCGGAATAGGCTGTTCTTAGTTAACACCTTTGAAATTTATTTCAGTTCAGACCGTGTTTACAGTGTTAGTGTCTGTCTTGAAGGGGCTAGCAGACTTTGACAGGCTTCTGTCCGTGCTTGCTGCAATTCATTTGGAAGATCATGTGGCTTTAGAAGAGATTTTTTTGTTTTGTTTTCTTTTAATTTGGGGAAAAACACTAAACATGTTTTTGTCTATTTTTAAAAGAAGCTATAATTATGTCAAAAATACCACAATGAGGAAATATTGAGTATGTATAATAGGTTTTTAATGTATTCAACATATGGTAAAAAGGGAGCCTGAAAAGATTTATACAAGGACATACTAAATTAGTACAGAAACATGCTAAACTCCTTAAAATGGATAACACTAAAAGTCCTTTCTAGTTATTTTTCCAAACCACAATGAATAACTTGGGGAAAAATATATTTTGCTTGAACCAAACTCTGAAGTGAAATAAGCATGCCAGAACTCTAGAGAATGAGTTCCTTAGCAAGCCTAGTAAGTATAGACTTCTTATTCATCACGCAACTTAGCTGTTCTTACAACCCTTTAAAATTAAAAATCTGTATAGCTAAAGAAATCAGAAGTATCAAGGCATGTATGACAAAATATGCAACTATAATGTTTGGATTATTAGAAAACAGCTCTTTGTCTGCTTTTCTGTCCAAAAACATTACTTTTCAATGGAACAAATTTATTTTACGAGGGAAGTAAAATTGGGAGTCAGTTTTAAGTATTTCACAATTTTCATTTTTAAATACAGGATTATCATAATACCAAATATTTAAAATATAAGACATTACTAATCAAAACTAGGAATAAAGAAATCAAACTATGTTAGAGTAAGAAATCTTGGTTCTAGTTTCTAAGATACTTTACATTTGTGAGGTTAAATGAGTTTAAAGACGTCTAAAACGCATTATTAAGATGCAGGGCGGTCTCCATAACTAACAGACTTGAGGAGTTCTTTTAGTATCCAAACTAGACTTAATCTTCAAAATGTACTCCTGTCACATTGTGCAGGTATTTGATATTCAAAAATGATAGTAAACTGTCTAGAAAAAGAAAAACTTGAATATTAAATACAGTGAAATGTCTACTAAAGACCACCTGTGGCAGATGGTTGAATCAGTACTTCAGCGAGACAAGAAAAAGAAATTAGTGAAACATTGCATACATGTCCATCTCAAGAAAAACTACAGTTAATGTATTAAATTAACAGAACTAGTTTTACGTAATTAGCTATAAAATCATAAATTAAAGGTAGTCACAATGTCCGATTTTAGGCTTTTTAAATATGATACAACTATCTCCACCATAAAACAACAGCTTCTAGGAGGCAGCTGAAGTAGATGCCTCAAAGCAGTAAATGTTTCAGCAATATAAGTTTGATGTTCCTATGTCCCTCTTTCCGCCTCTGCGTTGCCCCAGGAGAAACTTCACTCTTTCTTGCTGAGAAGGAACATGGGGAGAATCGCCACATAGACTGGGTGCCAGAACAGTCCTGCCAATGGGTCAGAAGTTGGGGCCTTTCCTCAGCCAAACTGTGTATATAATTTAGTTTCCTGTTACTGTAATCAATAGATCCGTGGTCATTTTTCTTACAGTGCATTCCCTAACCTGTTTTAAGCAGCACGCTGTCAGTGTTACAGCACAAGCAAAATCACCCTCAATACCGTTGGCTCCAAAAAGAAAATGCTCTTAAAGAAATTCTTCTCTCAGTAACGCCCTTGCATGAAACATTCTGATGTTGGGGTTTTTTCTCTCGTTTGTGCTTTCCCGTGGTAGATCTTTTGAATAGATGGCTTCAGTTTTACGAAATGTGTGGCAATACCTTCCATTAAATTCTGCGAACTAATAATTTTGTGTTTATATTTTGTAAAGTGCTTACTGTGCTACTTTTACCTGTATGAGGCATCATGTTTCCTTTTCTGAAGAAGTTTTGCTCAGATTTGAGGCTTAAACTATCCAAGATGACTGTTTGCATTACTATCATTGGCATGCAATTTTTTTTTCTTGTTTTCACTTGGTGTATCTTTATGAATCTCGGTTGTTTGTGTTAATGCCTAGAAGTTTCAAATAAGGATTGGAGCTGTGTTGTAACTTGCATTATAGGAGTGTGCATAACAAAAAAAAAGATGGCTGTACCTGGTTTTATAATGCCCCCCAAAGACAGACAAAACCATATCACGAAGCATGTGGCTGCTGTAGTAGAGTCCTTTAAATGTTTGCCCCCCTCCCTTTTTTTTAGTGTGTGGTGGGAGAGTTTTATTCATTTTAGGGGGAAGGTTGAGTTCTGTATGGGCTGGCCTGTAAGAAAGCAGTGTTAGGATTTTAAGTTTAAACTGTACCTTTATGTTTTCTAAACTTATTTGATTAAAAATGTTTTGGTATAGTATGGAATGGATTTGCATCTCTTCTTTAGAGGTTTACTAAATACGGCTTACAATAATGCACTTTATGTAACTCTCCTCTAAAATAAAAATGTTGTTTATGAACGAGAAAAGTATCCCATCTTCAAACATGCTGTAACTTTTTCAAATAGCTAAGAATAGATTTTGGCAGCTGCTGATCCTCTGAGGGGATCTAAATCACTTCAGGGATAATGTGAAGCCCTGTTCGCTGTAGCAGACATTTCATCTGTCCTCTGCATGTGTTCTGGGGCTGGGTGGTCAGGCAGCAATTGCTTTCTCTGCGATTGAAGGCTTTGCTGTGTAATTATGTTAACATGCCTGGTATTGTCATCTTTCTCTAAGTCTTCCCCATGTAGAAATTATGCCTTTGGGCTAAAGGATGGATGAGGAATTTCCAGACCGAGTTTACTTAGCTGCTGCTGTCAGCAGCAACAACTATGCATTCGTGCCTGGCTTTGACACCATTTTCAGGCATAAGATTTCCAAACTTTTGGAAGCTTCTTCAAGCTATTGTACCATACCTCTAATCAGGCTGCCATAAACTGGAAAATGCCAGGCGTTTCTGTGCATGGGTGTAAATCAGCTGTGCGGTACAGCTGCAGTAAGACCGGCAGAGGAGGAAAGGCCACGTGCATTTATTTTTGTCCAGGAAATCCCAGACTAAGATGGTAGCCCAGCATACTCATGCAACCTCTCTCTTCCAAAGTAGAAACCGATCCTCCTCTGGATCCCATTCACCTCCCTGATCCGGAGTGCCCATTTCAGCATCCTAAGCCCTGTGCTTTCCCACCTCTTGACTTCTCCAATTTTGAACCCTGGCCCGTGCTCTGTCGAATGTGCTGATCTAACTTTGAGCTCTCTCCCTTCCAGCTGCAGGTCCTGCTCTTTCCGAAGCAAAACACAATCCTCCACCCCCTCTTTCCCTTTCTCACTCCCATCTAATGCACACCAGCGCAGCAGACACCTGCTCTGCTCTCCCTCTGTGCTGCTCATACCTACCGATGTGCAAACAGAGCCCTCAACGCAATTCCTGCACTGGCTTGCCATGCGGCCCCATGCCCTATAGCACTCAACGCAGCCCCATGCCCTATAGCACCGGCTATACCCCATGGCGGCATCCTCCCACCTGCCGAGTCAGAAACGAGGATGCCAGGCAGGCTGGTTCAGCCTGGTCAAGTGGCTGCGGGTACCCGCGGGCATGGGGCAATTTCTCAGAGCAGGAAGTTTTGGTTGGCCCAAATAACGATCCTTATCTGGCTGCTCCTGTAAAAGGCCAAGCCCGGGAGGCGTAGCACCGGCTGGGTGCCCATACTGCCGGAACGGGACAGGTAGGACAGCGCAGGGCACCTCCAGTGAGCCCTCTCAGGCACTGGGGTGATGAGATCTTAAAATCACATTGTGGTAAATGTGAGTATTTGGCACTGGATGGAAAAGGACTAAGTTAAGCAAACGTTACTTCAACTGCTAAGTTGTTTGAATTGTGGAGAACTGTGTTTATTACTCTTTTTTGTTGTAGAAAGTGGGGAAAGAACAGTGCATTTGCTGTATGCGCTACATTACCTTTTTTTATTCTTGTGGTTTTTGTTTCCCTGTCTTTTACAACAAATATTTGGCAAATATGTATCACAAGACATCACTGTGTCACCCTGTCTTGTTCATGAAGTGATCCACGTACCTTCAAGGAAATTGGCTTTTTTTAAAAAGAACATTGAAAATTGACATTTGAAATATACCATGAAAGTAGGTGCCAGGCATTTACCTAGAATGAGATTAATTTTGGCTAGTGGGGAAACCCTCAGCAAGTTGGTCGCCTGATGCCTGGGTTCGAAGCTTGCCTCGTCTGCTCTAACCATGACAAGAAGCAAACCTTCTTTCTTCATCTTTAAAGAAAGTCAAAAAGATAAGAGCTCTCAAATGCTTTCTGCCAATAGAATAAAATTAAATTAAGCAAACAGTAGAATAATATTTTTACATGGTAAAATTTTTGTTGGTGCGCTCTGCAGTCTGTCACTTTCTCTGAGGAATGGTGAGTAGTATTTTTTGCCTTTCCTTCCACCACTGCCCAATATTTTCTTTCCCCATCCCCCAAACAACATTCATGCCCCTTTAAATTTTCCAGTCCATTAGCTTCAAATTAATAAAAGACAGTAAATGAATTTTCTGAAGGTAATCTTAGGATGGAGAGACACACCTTGATTGAAATCTTTCGAAAAAATACTCTGTCCTCAGAGTGGAAATCTATAAGAAAAGTTTTGTGTGAAGGCTGTTATGTCAGAGACATTTTTAATATAATTTCTTAAATGAGAAATATATTTTTTTCATTAAAGAAAATTATTCTCAAAAGTGGTCTAAAGCTCCAAGGACCTCAGATCAAGTATTTGCTCATTCAAGTCTTAAAACAGTCCTAAAATAGAGTTCAAATTCCATATTTAAATTTAAAAATACTAAATTGGGTAACTTCTTTTTATAGAAGATACAAACCACCACACTACCTGCAGCTTAAGTTAAACCTTGCCCTTTTTATTGCAGTTAGAGCTGTCCTTACCTAACCGTGGTCTAACCATGTTAACATATTAAGCCAAATCTAAAAATATTGAAAAGAGAAGGTAGTTTGGCATGCCTTATGCTTTACGTGGCTTGTTATATTTATTAACTATATATATAGTTTCTAAATTAGTAGAAAAATGTGGAAAGCAAAGCTTAAGCAGACCTAAATTCCTTGGAGATGGGATTCCGAGGAGAAAAAGATACCCTTCAAATCTCTGTCCATAAAAATATTCATTAAACGTGCAGCATTAAACGTGCAGAAGTGAGATGTAGTTTACCCATATGTCTACTCTCTAGAGTTTTGTGAGACTCTTCGAGCCTGGATTTTCCATATTGGCACATAAGCTAGCAAAACATGTTCTTGTATGTTTAGGCTTGGTTTCTCCTTTCCTGGGAAGTGGAGGAGTTATTATTAGCTATTACTACTAAAATGAAATGTGATTTCAGGCTATATCAAATGTATGACTGTCTTCCTGCTGCATTGCATGAGGGACTGAAACAGGCAGGACTCAGAACCTGCTGCTGTGGAGGTTGCCAGATGTTTGTCGTTTGCCAAATTTTAAACAATTACAAAATTTCTACCATATCTTCAAGAGCACAGCTTCCTTCCCTGCCCCCTCTGCCAGCTTTCCCGCCCTCCCTCCTCCCCTTCCCTTGGCTTTGCTTGCAGCTGTGAGCGCTCGCTGTTCCTGCAGATCAGGCACCGGTTTCTGCTGACTGTGTACATTTATTTATGTTAAGGCATTTTGCAATATTAGGTCTACAAATGGAAGCCAGTGAAGGGTGGTATTTTAAAGAATTTAACTAAAGTTTCTGAGAGAGAGAGAGAGAGGGAGAAATAATTTGGACCTTGAGTCTGAGTGAAATGGATGTGTAGCAATTTAATACAAAGTTCATAGTTCTTGATAATGAGGTGACATACATTTCAAATCCTGGGAATTTAAGCGTTCTTATGAGACGTGAGTCAAGTTCAGCTGTGCTTTTTTTGGAAATTTGTAAGACAATTTCCTATCACTATGGTTCTGGTGATATAAAATGCAAAAGAAGTGGAGATCAAAAGAAATAAGTCACACTGCGTGTAAGGTGCATAATCTTACTTGAGGTTTTATATGCATTTACATTCCTTCATTAATGAAATTTTTAGGGTTTAATTAGAGCTAATATCCAGGGAAGAGGTTTCTAGTATGTAGTGTTACAGAGCCAGGAGGTGGTTGTATAGTACAAGAACTAATGATTGCTAATTTTGTTAGCATATTTACAGTATTTTAGTAATAGAGCAGATGTTTAGATGCTATTTCTAAGTTCAGAAACAACCAAACGGGTATTCAACCGGCCTCTTTTTATCCAAGTGTCACTGTTTCTCAAATCAGACATCCATCAAATGGCAAACTTCCAATGGGATCTAGAGATGAGGATAGACTCCAGTTCTCCAAAACAACATTCAGATATTTGAAATAAGAGAAGCTGTTTTGTCTATCCACAGTCTTCCTCTTGTCCACCTCTTTGCTCATAGTATTTGACCAGGAACTCTGTAGCCTTTTCCTTGCTGCTGTCCTTGTATGGATGCAATTCCACACAGCTTCTGTGAAGATGAAGCAGAACTCAAGGAAAACAGTCTTTAACTTTGCCCTGAATCGTGCTAAAAGGGCTGGCTTGCTCACTGAAAGCAGTTAGATGACCTACGGAAAAGTTGATACACCAGTCTTCAATTACAGTCTTAGATCTTCCTGTCTACACAAAGGACCAAAATAACATTGTTCTGGCATCTTTTTTGTTTTTATAATCCTTCTTTGTTACTGCTTTGTTTAGCAGAGTCCGTAGCTATTATTTGAGTATAGTTCTTGCAATTTAATAATCATCAATGATGACCAAGGACTGTTTTGTCTTGGGACAACAAATTAAACATTTCCTGAGGAAAATGAAAGAGGATACACAAGTTGCAATTTACTCCACTAATCAAACTTTCTAGGTGCACAGTTGTTTATCAGTTATGTTCTGGTTTTGTCAGCCATGAATTGAAGAGTTTTTCAGAAGCTTAGCTTTTATTAAGACCTGAAGGCACCTTGTGGGAAGTACTGCTATCTCATTCCATTTTGTATTGACTGGTTTAGACTATTTTATTCCTATTCTAGCACCTTTGACTGTCAAATAAATTGGATTATTCCAGTACATTGCCCTCCCATTAAAGTTTTGTATTTCTCCTAATGTATTATATACTCTCAGCTAAGATTTATTTTTATTTTTATTGTGAGTTCTTGATCTAGAGGTTAAATGTATCTTCTTTGGAAGATATGTCTGTCTTCTAGCATCTATCTTGAAACAAGCTTTGAAGCCCCTATGAGGAATACGCCAGTGAGTTTTAGCTGTATAGTTTCATAGTAAAGATCTCCCAAAGATTAGCTTTGAAACAAAAGTAGGCATTATTAACACTATCTGAAAAATAACTACCTGACAACTGGCGCTGTTACTGAAATCCTGAGATTTCAATGTATGAAATCCCTTGGCTTCTAAGAGTTAGGCTTGGTTGCAGCTGATACTGTGTCAGTGTCTTCTCTGTGACCAAGTACTGTACCTTGAGTTCTCCTGAGAAACACTTTTCTAGAGCCTGACTTTTCTTGACTGTGTGCTTGGGCGACAGAAAATCCTCTTCTCAAAGATGCCTCTGAAATAGTCTTGAGATACTGAGAGAGCAGTGGAAGCTAACCCTCAGTATGGCAAATCTTCTGTCATCTTCTTAACAACTACTTTGCAGCAACTATCGATTGCTGTGCAGTTAATCCTTTACTTCAAGAACATCAGTGTATTCACTGACAGCAGTGCTTCCTTAGGCAGAGAAACTTGAAGAATAAACAAACAAGGAAAACTATTTTTGGTTTTCCTCTCAAATGTTGACTTTTGGCAGTTATGATACAAAAGCAGAAAACCAGAACAGGTAAAGGCAAGGTATTTTGGGAACTTAAATAGGTACATTTTTCTGAAGCTATATTAAAATGCTGTACTAATTACACACATTATTTGGGGTTTTTATGAGTGTTTATATGTTTTGCCTTTCTCTTGGAAGCTAACCAAAGAGGTTGAGGATTTAAGGATTTATAAAAAGTCCTTTCCAATTAATTTTTAATAATTATGTTTGCTAGAGTGTGACTATTTTTTTAAATTAATATATACACCTTATTAAAATAATCAACTGTGATCACTTGAGTGAACATTCAACGAAATGTTAGACTGAATAAATTAGTAATATTTAAGTATTATTCTATTTCTATTAAGTGAGGGTTTGTCACACTTTTAGTGTTGTAAAATTAGTGTGTAGTTCCTTAGTGAGTACCTAAACAATACTTTTTGTGTATTGCTTTTAATGTACATTTTTCATTCTTTTAACATTCATAATGCACATTGGGAGCCTTGCCACTGCAGATTCAGGCTTTTGTGTTAGATCCCTTTGCTTCTTAAGTGAGTGTATGCTAGCCACGGCACAAGTGCCCAGGGGACTCAGTTTTAGCTCACAGGCCACTGAGTTATTCAGTGATTGTGGCTCTAGGAGTGCAGTGCTACGTGTATATGGCATAGTACCAATAGCTGTGCACAGATGAGAAAATCTTAATTTAACAGTTCCTCTAATTTTGGTGTATATAAAGGTTAAAATAACATGCACATTAGGATTATTATTAATCCAGAGACTGTAAACGTGGTCTCTTAGTAACCTGCCGGTAGTAGGGAAGAAGCTCAGAGTAGAGCCACTTCAAAAATACGCTGGTTGCCTGAGTTGAACTCCTGTTGACATTTAAATAGGGTGTCATGTTCCACAACAGATGAGAAACAATGCTTGGCAAGAAGACCATTTCAAGAAGTGTACAGGAAAATGGGTCTACTTTCTCTTTTCCCAGTGGTGGAAGAGCTATTTTGGTGCTGGAAACTGTTCCTGTGTGAAGCGTATGGGAAAGAAATAACAAGCGTACGCTGAACCTGGAGAAGGAAAAAAAAAATATTTCAAGAGAGTAGCGCAGAACAACCTTAGGACCATACTTTTACCTGGTGAAACTAGAACCTGACAGTAAGGCAAAAAGCGTCTTTGGAGGAGACTGGTAGCTAAAATCTTAAGAAGACTGGACTTGAGGAAAGAACTCACTTGGAGGAAGTAGGAACGTTAACAGGACTAACTTGCTTCTGCACGAGTGCTGGTGGTATTCCACGGCCGAGTCACTTGCAATAGTAGAAATAGTAGGGGTTGTTAACTGGTTTGCCATTTGCCTGATTTTAACACACTGCTGCCAGAGCAATGAAGTATATTCTGAATAATTTAACAAAGCAAGTATTTGTAATATCTTTACTGCTAGCCCAGCTATATATATAGCTATTCTATTACCTGCATGTGAGACACACCACTTTAAAACTATATAACTAGCCTATCACTTTAAGTAATAGCTTGAGATGCAAGCTGCTTCTTTACTTAGATTTCCTTAGATACTCAGTCAAGAGACTCATAATTTAAAACCTGATTTTCAAAACATACCATTTTCTTGTTTTCTAAATAGATGAGTACTAAGAGTGAAATCTTGGGCACGTTGTGGTCAGTATAACCTTTTCTTTGACTTGAGGTATACGTCATAGTTATCTAAGCAAAAGATAAATCTAAGCAAGCTTAGAGTTGACTGGAGAGTCCATTTTCTAACTTGTCTTGACAAGAATACTTGCTCTCCTTGCTCTTCCAAACTCTTCCTGCCGTGTAAGAGAACAGGATCATCAGAGTCAGAAAAAGCTTCCTGGAGATTTATGAGAGAGAAGAGTAAGAATTCAGTCTTCAATGACAGAAGATTTTTTTTTATTTTTTTTTTATTACCGGTAAAATGTATTATGTAGTAATTCATTCCATTATATTTCAGATGTCTACAACTTCATGCCAAGGGGAGCAGGAAACTCATGTTTGGATGGTTAGTCCATACCGTGGTAGGGCATCTGTTGGGACACCAACAGTGTGTACTGGGTAAGGATGATTTCTTTCAGGAGGAATCAATTTGAACTTGTCACAGAAATAGAAATTTTCTAGCTGCCTGAGTTCTGCATAATAATCATACTGGGCTATTTTTAACAAGACTTAATAAACTTTACCAGGAACAGGTAGAGGAGAAATCAGTGGGGCATCCAAGAGCAGGGCTGTAGCTTAGGCAATAACATGCACTCTCAAAATTCCCGGCTTGTGCAAAACATACCTTCTAGTTGGCCTGTGGTAAGAGGGACCTTTTTCATACTGATGCTTTTAAAAGCTGCCTGATCTGAGGTTATTTCCACTATCAGTGAGTATCTTTTTTATAGAACTCTAGCTTCAGACCACATTTTCTGCACATCCTCTATATATATTGAGTGTTATTTAAAGTGTTGACAAGCATATTGATTTAATTTTCAATTCTTATCCTTCATTTTCTTAAGCAGTTTCTAACCTCTAAAAAAAACTCCTTTTGAAAATGTATTTTTCATATTTTCTCAGCCCTGAATAAGGGGTAATGTTAGGATAAAAAGGAGGAGATTATGCAAAACAAGTGCAGCAACTTGAAATCCCCGTGTTGTGAGGGTTTGCTTGGTTTGTTTTGAAAGCCAGTCCAATCAAATTAAAAGCAGACAAAACTAAATTTGGTTCAAAGTTGGCTCACCTCGGATTTCAGCAGGAGCTGTGAAAGCCAAGTTTAAATTGGGACAGGAAGGGAGGGAATGTGGTCAATAGCCTTAAAGTTGAGCATTTTAAATAGGAAATCTGTTTATGCCTCCAATAGCACTTGCTGTTCTGATTTGTTTAGAAAAGCTAAAACAATTCAGAACAGTGGAGTTGCTTGAGGCTTTTCTGGCTTGGATTGAGCTAAACTTTGTCAGAAATTTAAACTCATCTCCAAGCTTTGATTCATCCAGTTAAGTGGTGTAAGTGATTCCGATATTGACTTAAAGCACCATCTTGCCATTGCTTTCTTCACATTTTCCTGGTTTTCCAATATTGAGCAAAGTATTAATATTTCCTGGTCTTAAGAATACATTGTATAACTTATTCCATATGCTTTTCTAAGAGAAGTTCTGATTTTATCACAAATATTAACATACTGTTTCCAGGCAAAATTAATAAGTATAATATGGGACCACAAAAAGTAAGAGTCCCGAGAGGTTTTTTGGAGGGAAATATGTTGATATTGCTAACTGTTGAAACGTGGCAGGGTTAGTTTGCCTTATTTTTGGTAGAAGAAGTAGAAGAGTAAGTGCTTTCTCAGAGGGATCAAAACTAAGAAGATTTTTGTCTGGGATGAACAGCCTCACCCTCCCAAAATCTGCATGAAATTTTCTATAGGCAGGGTCTTTGCATTATTTATTATATTTCTTTTCACTCTTTAGCTTAACCTGCTTCTCCTTCCCACATTCTTATTTCTCTCCCCCCGCCTCTCCGACTCCAAAATGCCAAGTTTTTCAACAGGGTGGTTCTCATGGCAGTCTGCTGAAGCACTGAATCACTAGTGACTTAAAGCGTCATCTTTGCTGATTCACTAATGCTTCTAGGTGGATAGTTCAATGATTTATATAATACATTGTATTTATATATGTACAATTTATATAATTTGTGCAATATGTTGTATTTGTGTAATTCATGCAAATAGTGGGGAGAGGAATTCTACTCAAATTGCTGCATTAGAAATTCAGGGGCCGCTGATGTGGAAGAAAATCACCACATCCTTTTCTCAAATAGCAAAATTCTAAATCTGTGACAAACAAATTTGGCAGAAAGAATGCATGCATATGCAATTGGAATTGATACAGTCCTTAATTTAGATCATACCAAGTTGTAATTCATTCATTTACTACATGTGATACTTGCAATCCAAATCAGATCTTGCATCTTTGGGGTCAGTTTGCAAATTACTGATTTAGATACCTTTAACAGAATTGTAGACAAATCTCAGGACTCGCACCTCTTTCAAATCTGGCAGCTGTGTGCTACATGTTAGGAGGCATAGCCCAGAATTTGCAGTCTAGATGTGGTGCATTCAGAGGATTTGCAATGATGGTTCATGGTCTTCCAGAGTGGTGAGTTTTATAAAATTCAGCGACAAACCTGTGAGAGACATACACATTGCCATCTTTGCTCTGTCCATAATAACTGCTAGCAGCAGTCTCGACATCTTTGTGGGAACACTGCAGCCACCCTCCAGCTCTACTGAATGGTGCGGGGAACAACTGGAGTAAGTTGGCAGAGCTGGAATTGTAATGTGATGCAGAAGATCATGCCTATGTTATGAAAAAGATGTGATTTCATAAATCCCTGTCAGCAGTGAAGGGGAGGTGATGGTGGTTTGTAGGCTTAATGAGACGTTAGTGAAAAGTGTATTGTTGGTGGCATAAGAGTGAAGAAACTGTGAAATTTGGCTGGTATTTCATTCTACAGGAAAGAACACGGTACATATTGACAGCAGTTAAATTTGTAGTCCCCAAATACCAGGACTCTAGCGGCAGGATTTTCTTTAGGTTTGCCCTAGATCATGAAACACATATTGGTAGGGAAAAGGTTAAAACTACATGAAGGGTCAAGGCTTTTCTAAAAAATAGCCAGATCCCTTATACTCCCTCTACTACCACAGCCACCAGGCCTGCTTCATGTCCTGGTTTTACCAGTAAGGAAGAGTACAACACTTGCATTTGGGGAGCAGTGAGATGGTCTTAAGGAAGCTTAAAGGAAAGGGTTACTCTGATTCTGCATTCAAGGAAAGGGAATGTGGAGCTGACAAGAATTCCTCCCACTAATTTCCCTCTTCTGTCAAATACCTGTATTATTTTCTTTGTCATCTGGATTCTCTGCATCTGGATCAGGATCTTCTCTCTTCTTCTTTCCTCCCCGCAGCTGTGCTAAATTTTACTGCTGCTGAGCATTGCCCTTTTATTGCCATCATCTTTCACTAAAGCTTCAATCCATTTTCTTATTATCTCTTTTCTTTATTCTTTAATTTTCTCAGCCCTGCAAGCATGCATTCATGTATGCAGTTTGTTTTCTTTTCAAAAGTAGTTTGATTCTTCAGAATTTTGTTATACTCTGTTAACATTTCTTCAAAATAAAAAAAAAAGTCTACAAATGCCAATTGTAACATTTTTCTTACTGTTTTTCAAATTTTTGCCAGTTATTTAATGCAAACTGATACTGATTGAGCACAGTTCAAATTCAGTGCTTAGCCTGTCTCTTCCATCCACTCTGCTCAAGAGAAAACCGATAAGCTAGAAATTCATTTGGGTATATAGTTTTTGCAGATACACTGTCTTGTGAGTATAAAGCTTGTGCCTGGGCTAACATTTGGACTCTAAATCTTGTTTTCTTTTAGCTTTTTTGACTGTATAGTGAGTGCCATACTCTAAATACAGGGGAAAGTGTTAAGACAGAGAACGTTTTCGCAGTCTGAGCCATGGTTTGATCTGTCACCTTCATCCTGCAGGAAAAGAATAGTAACATTTAGAAGAGTTAAATTTAGGAGGGGAAAGAAAAAGTTAGCTGTATCTCAGAATTACATATGCATTTAATTACAGATGCTCAAGTTAGGAACATCAGTGTTACACTCTCCCCGCCCCCCTCCCCGAGTCCCTAGTGAATTTGCCAAACTTTGTGGCAATCCAGGAAAGGCCCATATATTTTGTTTTGTTTTCTGATCTATTGGAACAGCACCCTTTTACACAGAAGGGTGTTACCTGTTTACATAGCACAGTAGAAATTGGACTTTGTGGAGATACTGAGGCATCGGCTTTTCATTTTGGGGGTTGGAAGCTGCTAAGTGTGTAAAAACATTCTTAGTTTTAACCAAGACCAATCTCCAAAGTTTCTCTTTGTGTAATAGAGTTAGTGATGATTTTGCTCTTTCTGGTCAAGCAGTCCACCTAAAAACCTTACATACAGCTCATAAAAATCTGTCATAAACACAGAGAGAGACCAGAATGGCTTGCTTGGGTGAGCTTGTCTGCTCCTCTGGAAGAGAGGTAAGCACTCATCTTGACAGCAAAGTTTCTGCAAAGGGAAATAGTGTCTCACTCATCTACTAGAATTCTTTGAAAGTGTTTGGAGAGTAGTGGAGCAAAGACAATCAGCGGGCAATTTCTTATTTAAAAGGCCTTTCACAAGTTTTGTTGGGGGGGTCTGCTAAGGAACTGAAACAGTCATGGGCACAGTGGCAGTGTTCTCATGATATTAATGTTTTATCTGTTTCTCTGTTTTAACAATGGATTTATGAGAAAATTTTGTGTCTTTATATATCTGTCAGTAGGCAAAGCAGATATTTTGGCTACTCAAATCAAGAAAAGGCAGAGGAACTTGGAAAGGGACCAAGCTAGGAGAACGAGCTGGAAGATTTCTGCATTCGTGTCATCAGAGAGCCTATAATTTTGGAATTTTGGCACAGTTACAGAAAATAGGGATTTTTTTTTTTTTTTTTTTTTTTTTTTTTTTTGTNCAGACATGTAGTGGTATACTTGCATTTAAAAAGGAAAAGAAAGGACCACTTTTTTTTTTTTTAATTTCCAAAAGAAGCTCAAATACCTGTAATCGCATTTTAAGCTCTCCTCACAAGAACTCCATTTGTTTTTTTACAGTTGTTCATGAGTTTGTTGAGCAGATGTCAGACTTGTCTATGCTGATCTTCATTTGAACAATTTTAATTTTGATACGTGTGGCAAACAGCATTTCAGCTACTCTCTCACAGTAGTCTTCACGCTGCTGCATCAGCATCTCATGTGTTGTGCTTCTTACCCAATTAATGCAGTTCTGAGTCCTGGCCAGGTGCGTATTCCTTCAGTCTCTGTTCCTCTTGTTGTGTTGCATGAAACCTCCCTCCATCTCGCTGTTATCTCTGTTATCTACCTCTGTTATCTACCAAAGCTTTTTTGGCATTAAAACTTTGCTTGAAATACTTAGTTTTAATCACAGTTGCCTTCATACCTGTGCTCGAGTAACATGCGAGCTAGAGCTGAAACAAGAATCAGTAAATACGTTAGAGATGCCTCTTAAAGTGTCAGTAGCTTAAAACTCAATACATGTGCATCCATAGGTTTAGAAACAAAATTTAGAGTCTTCCTTTGATGTCAGTACTAGAGATTCTACAAATGGTATTTGTGGAGACTATTTTGGGAGAGGGGTTCAAAGGAAAGTTGAAATTAAATATTAATGAAATCAGGAGGTATCTAGGAATAATTCTGCCACCTCCAAACTCAGTGGTTGTCAGGTATTCTTCAGAGTTTAAAAAATCTGGTGGCTGATGAATTATTTCATTTTTAAAAAATTCTGAAAGCTTGATTGATTGTGATGTTAAGTTGTCTCCTTATGACCTTATTTACCTTTCCTCTTTTCTAATTCAGATCTTAGAACTGCATAGTTTACTAAGTGCTGCAAATAAAGATTCAAAATAAATTCGTAGGTGGGTTAGTTACGTGTTAAAAAGAGAGAGGAAAGAGAGATGTGCTTCATATCTGTGTGTTAATGAGTCTATGTTTATATTAACTTGTCTTCCTCACATCTGCATGAGCTTCTTCATATGCTGCCTTGAGGCAGCTCTGGCCCATCAGTTCTTTCCCCTTCTGCAGTCTCACGCTTTTTAATGCTCTGTTGTTTGGGAGGAAGTCACCTGGAGCAGCAGATCCTAACCCTGAACGTTGCTTGAGAAAATTACCATGTTTGTTCGTTTGGAGCATTTAGGCTTTTTTAATCACAAAAGAACTACTTTGCAGAATGGAAGAGGAGCTGACTAACTTCAAAACAAATAAATGTACCATATTTATCTTCTTAAAGTGAAGTCTCTACCCGCTTCTCATCCCCCAATTTGCCAAATCACTGGCGTCATTAGAGACTCAGGTGATACTGGAGGTAAAAGATGAACCCGAAGATGTGCAGCATGTTGGCAGGAGCGTTTTGATGGTGGATGGGTTGATACTGGAGTCAGATGCTTCTGTGGAAGGCAGAAGAAACTGGAAATGGAGAAACAGCAGCAGGGTGGTGGTGAGAAGTACCCTCCTGAGGTTATATGTATGTATGTACGTGGCTGCATGGTGACTCAGTAAGGATAATGGGGACACTTACCTGTTCTGTTGTGCTATAATGCATGTATGGTTAGGTAGTGAGCTACTGTTTTCCACAAGTTCAAACATACTGAGATTTAGTGGGTGAGGTCTGTATTCATGGAAGTCATTGTCTTAAGGTTCAATACCTCGGCTTAGTCACACCAGAGCTTCAGCTGCCATCACTGTTCAGATGGCCATGCTAAACTATGACTAACTAAATGTTCAACATCAAGTCCTCCAAAGACTTGTAGTTTTTGAAGCAGACTGTTAAGCTCTTCCTCACAATGTGATCTCCTGCTGCACTGCGAAAGCCTGCTTGGTTGAAAATAGTTTGAATGTGTAAATATAGCTCCAAGATGATTAGTTACAATCCTCACACTGTACACTGTTGCATTCTTCAATCTTGTAGCACATTTTGTATCCATCTTGCACTAAACCCGGTGGCTCAATCCCCCAAACTAACTGTTTATTATTTTTCCCTTTTATTTGGGCAGAGAGCTCAGGGAGCAACTGTTGTGGAAACCAGTCTTTTTTTTGCATTTGAGAACCCACCATGGACAGCACTAATTGCTTATTAGTACCTTAGAGCAATGATTTGCTGCTCTCCAGTTCTTTGCATGGTATTCAGCTTTGCTATTGTAGCTGAAGAAGTTGCTTCTGAACAGGGAAAAATTAAACAAGGAAACAAAAATGTTGCATGCAACTTGAGTTCCCAAGTTTTTTTATGTGATCTACGGCTTGAAGCCCCTTTCACGTGTTCTGCAGAAACCACGCTGCTGTGAATGGCGATGCCCATCTTCCAGCTGGAGCAGGCCACATGTCCTCAAGTGCCTGTGGAAGAGTCTCGTGCATTATAATCCCTCCCCATCAAACGACCAGGCACGTGTCTCCTGTGGCCAAAATGCAGACTCCTGCATCTCATGCTGGATATGCTTTTGGTCCTGTGAAGGAAACATATGTAACAGCTTGCTGTCCTGTGACCAAAGTGGCGAAACATATGGTGGGAACATCTGGTTTTGGACCCGTAAGGCATGTGGCAGCGGAGGCGCCGTGGAGGAAGAAGGGAGAGGACTGAATGGAGGGAGCACTGGAACAGGTTTTCCCTGGTCCACTCCTTGCTCCCATGGAGGGGAAGAGAGGGTAAAGGAGCGCTTCAAGGCTGATGTTTCCTGATGTCTTGAATGTGGCTTTTACAGGAGGTACCCCTTCACTGTGCCTGTGATTCAACAATCATGGTTGTATTAATGAGTATGGCTTCACTGAAGTCTTTATTTTTAAGAAAGCTTTAGAGGTGCCTGATGTTATCCTAGTCTGAAGGTCCCTGTTAATTTTTATCAGAAGTAGTGCTTGAAAGATTAATACATTCAGATTTATGGACCTGTAGCATAATTGTCGATGACATTTTGGCAGCAGTTTACTGTGCACTTATTTGGGGGGTTTTGTCATCTTCTTGCTGCTGTTCTGGGGCTTGAAACTGTAAAGAATGACACAGCTAGTGATCTGCAATAAAATTCAGGTCTTGCTTTCCTTCTTTAGAGAAATGGATTATAAATGTCCTTGTTGCCAAGCACTTGATAACTATATAAGTGGGAGAACCTCTCAGTGATATACCTTAATAGCAGAATTAATGATGTTTGAACTTAAGTCTGTTTGTTGAGACTTCATTAGCTTTTCAGCTGAGAAAGCAAGTGGGGGAAAATGCACTCCTCGCACATGAGTTGTGCACTGGGGCACACGGGGAGACAAGCCGTCAGCTAAGTCCCCTGTAACACTTTTTTGTCACTGTTAAACTGCTGATATTTCTTTCATGAGTTACATATATTGTGGATTCCTTTCAACTTTTAGTTTACATCTGGGCTGGGTATTTTTGTTGGTTTAAAGTCTATGTGTGTGTGTTTATGTGTCTGAAAAGCATTTGTGTGTGTGCCTATATATGTACAGTGTTTTTTTCCAGGTTTCTGTGCTGTGTTGTCATGACTGAAGATCAAACACATTAGCTATTTTTACACAGTGATGATTCCTTAGACAATCCTGTTCAGGGTTTGGTTTTGTTTTGATTTTGATTTCAAACTGTCCTCTTCCTAAACACTGAAATGTGACTGACTTGGAAGCATGCTAACCATTTCACTGTGTTGAGGAAGGGTAGTCCCTATATTAAATGTCTTCATCTCCTGCAGCAAACTTTTTCAGTTTTTTAGGACAAGAGGTTCTTATTATAATCATAAGTGTGGAATACAGTACTATCTATGTATTACAGTACTGGATTTTATTTGCAGAAGAGCCCCCTTTTAATGACAGTAAATTCCTAGTGCTAAGAGCCAAAAATCATGTTTTACTGTTTATTTTTTACTATTTGGCATGTCCTCAGACAATTTGTTTGTTGTGCTGGATCATCACGGGGTCTGTTAGATCATCTAATTGAAAAAAAGGGAGTTTGTTGTCCTGGAATGTCTCCAGAAGTTTTTTGTTCCACAGCCAAGTCCCTCCTATGCCCTAACTCTGAGGTCATCTCCATAAGTCACGTTTTATTATGTGTAATTTATTTCCTTGTTACACACTTGGAATCTAAAATTTTTAATTACATACGTGGCATAAAGTGTATTTTAAAAGTAACAACGTAAATATATCTCTAAGCTTAGTCACGTGGCCTTCAGCCTTAGGTTGAAGGTTACTTGTTCTGTACTCCCAACAGAAACGCACTGATTATTATTGCTTATGATAATTACATCTGCTTCTAAGATATAGATAATGTACTGAATGATAGGAAGAGTCTTTTAAATGGATATGTGTTTGTGAAAAAAAATAATCAGCATGCTTTGCTTTTTATGTTTTCACATCTGATTTTTCAAGAACAGTAGTTGTTGAGGAAATACCTGACAACATGCTCTGTCTAATAACATAAGGCTTGCATTGTATACTTTTTGTTCAGAATGTCCCAAGTTCTTTCTGCAGCAGCTTTAATCAAGTTTTTCTTGAAAAGTGTATTTGGGGGTAGGGTGTATCTGTTTTTCTTTTATTCAAGATCATTCAAAATCAAATCTGCCTCTTAAAAGGTGCACTGAAAAATTGAGTTGCTCTTTAGGATTTTATATACTGATCTATGAACATAATTTTTTCAGGAAACAGAAGTCTTACTTATTGCCTCTTTTGACTGAGAGAGATTTTTAAGCCCCATAAATCAAGAAGTAGAGTTTCAAAGGGCTAGTTCCTATCTTTAGGTAATTACATATTCAGTGCTATCTTCTGAAACATGTATCATCTGTGTCAAAAAGGAAACCAGACTGCTGCTGACAGCTCTTATCTCATGAGCATGAAAACTGGGAGGGAGGGGGTTTTAAAGTTTATATTATTCTTTTTTTTATGGTTATGAGGTCTCATACAACTATGTGAAATCATCTATATGATTTCTTGCAAAACATGCTGCTGGCATCGATTGTCGCAGTGGATGGCAGGTATTGAAGAGGCCCCAAGTAAGAAAGTAGGAAGAGCTGAGTTTTTTTTTTAAAAAAAAAAAAAAAAGAGAAATTTATCAAAGAAGGAATCTATAAGAATTGGAGAACATAATCTTTCAAAAAATGGTAGGTTAGTCCTGACAATTAGACTTGGAAAGCAAGTAAAGGAGATCAGGGCGCAGAAAGAAAAGGGAAAGAAAGTGTATTGCTTAATGCGCTCACTTCCTATTCCAAAGATAGCTATCTAGATAAAAATGTGAGTGGTATTTCGGAGTAATTGTAGACCAGGATGTATTCAGTTTGCTCCAGCTGCTTGACCTTGCCTAGCTGTTGACTGAAATGAAGCAAGCCATGTTGTGATCAGCACTTTCTCTGGGCTGCTGTGGAAAGTTTTATGAACGCCCGTCGGTGTTGCTATAGGTTTTGTGGGCCATTTTACTGAACCCTGTTTGCTGCAGATTTTTCAAGCTCAACGCAAAACTGTGCTGTGTGCCCAGCTTCGCCATGCCTCTCAGAACGCATGGATCTCACACTGGAGTGATTCATATTTGGGCTGTCCGGCCTGTCAGGAGCTAGTGATCAAAGCTGGAGTGCAGCTGCTGTTCCAGCAAGCAGCCCAGTGAGGGTACAGCTTCTCTGTGCAAGTCATCTAGTCACTGGGCTGTCATTTTACAGCACAGCCAGTCTCGCTAAACTTACACTGACTTTGAGTAGCTTGAACCTAGGTTTTCTGGCATTTTAATGTAGAAAATAGAGATCCTTCTCTTTGTGCCACCCTCTTTGCCCCCAAAAAGGGAACATCAAAGAGTGAGGTCCATCTCGCACACTGAAACTGCATGACAAAACCCACAGTAATTGCAGATGGATTCCAGTAACTCAGCCATATTAACAGATTCTGTGAATGTAACATCTTAATTTTGTGTTTGATAGCATTTCCTTTCATGTTATCATAGGTCTGAGTCCTCTTTAAAGGTGTATCTGTCTTCTTGCCTGCAGGATTTTTGAGGATCATAGAATCATAGAATGGTTTAGGTTGGAAGGCACCTTAAAGATCATCTAGTTCCACCCCCTCTGCCATGGGAAGGGACATCTCCCACCAGACCAGGTGGCTCAAAGCCCCATCCAGCCTGGCCTTGAACACTTCCAAGGATGGGGCATCTACAGCTTCTCTGGGCAACCTGTTCCAGTGCCTCACCACCCTCAGAGTGAAAAATTTCTTCCTGATATCTAATCTAAATCTACCCTCTTATAGTTTGAAGCCATTAGCCCTCATCCTATCACTACATACTCTTGCAAAAAGTCTCTCTCCAGCTTTCTTCTATGGCCCCTTCAGATACTAGAAAGCTGCTATAAGGTCTCCCTGGAGCCTTCTCCAGCCTGAACAACTCCAATGCTTTCAGCCTGTCTTCATAGGCGAAGTGCTGCAGCCCTCTGATCATCTTCATGGCCCTCCTCTGGACCCACTCCAACAGGTCCGTGTCCTTCTTGTGCTGAGGACTTCACAGCTGGATGCAGTACTCCAGGTGGGGTCTCACAAGAGCAGAGTAGAGGGGCAGAATGACCTCCCTCGACCTGCAGGCCACGCTTCTTTTGACGCAGCCCAGGATGTGGTTGGCTTTCTGGGCTGCAAGCACACATTGCTGGCTTATGTTGAGCTTCTCATCCACCAACACCCCCAAGTCCTTCTCCTCAGGGCTGTTCTCAATCCATTCTCTGCCCAGCCTGTTTGTGCTTGGGATTGCCACGAACCAGATGTAGGACCTTGCATTTGGCCTTGTTGAACTTCATGAGGTTTGCATGAGCCCACCTATCAAGCCTGTCCAGGTCCTTCTGGATGGCATCCCTTCCCTCCAGCATGTCAACTGCTCCACACAGCTTGGTGTCGTTGACAAACTTGCTGAGGGTGCACTCCAATCCCACTGTCCATGTCACCAATGTGTATGTCTGCTTTAGAAGCGGGTCAGCATGCAGACAACTTTTTTAATACAACAAGTTATGGAAGTTGGTATCAACAGTGAGGAAGACTTCAAAAAGTAGCTGGGAAAATAAAAGTAACAGAAATGCAAAATGAAATAGGGGTAGAGCTGTATAATGGTAGCTTGGCTCTTGGCATAAGAAAATGTATTTGATCATGGAGAAAGCAAAATACACATACCTAAAAACTGGAAAGTATGCCATGCATAGTGAGTTAAGAAACCTGTGTTGGAAAAAGAAATTATTGCATTGAGTGATTATTCAGAGAGAATTAAAATTTTGTTTTCATCAAGGCAAATGTGAATTTATGTGGAAGTTGTATAGGAAAGACGTAGGTCAAGTCTCTGGCTTGAGATGGTGCCAGAGGTCAGATGAGACATTGTTGATTATGAATTGAAAGATATTGCCAGTGGAGCATCCAAAAACCATTGTGGGGTTCCACAGGATTCTCATCAACATAACAAATTTGGCTTCCCTGATACTGAATCACCATGAAAACTGAAGGCCTTATGGTGTTTGTCAATACATTCTGTTGATCAGTTTTAGCATATGACTTCTGGATTTCAAACACAATGCCACCTATAAGAAGTTGCTCAAAAGTGACTAGAATTTAGGTGTTGGTTCTTAAAAGTTGTGGGAAACTCTTGAATATATTTTTAGTAAGAATACTGCAAAAAGCTTTACCTGAAAATGCCCTGCTGTAGATGCGAAGTACCCACAGGCATATGAATATCCCATCAACTACTGTTTCCTGATTTGTTCTGAGCAACTAACTACTATATTTTTAATGGCCCCATCCATATTTTAAAGTGAAACTTGACTGAAAATACTCAGCAGTTACTGAGCAAATACAATGATCATCTAGAAATATTTTAATTCTTTATTTTCCAGCATTTCAGATACTCAGGTGAGTGCCTTTCAGGTACTTTGGTAATGTCCATTGTAACTTAATTGCAGCACTCTACAATGATCTTTTTAAAGTTTCAAGCTGATGTTCATCTAAAATTGTTTAGCCTGGATGTATGCATTATCTTCTTCACTTTCTAGAAATATGTACAGATTTTCAATATCATCTGTTTTGAATTTTGATGAAAGATTCAATCATTTAGAGAAAAAATGTCTTAACTGTGAATAAGCAAACTTTATAGGCCTTGGATCCTAAGGCAGTTTATGGTAAATTCATCATACTTCACCAAAACTCAACCAGTGAAGGTGAATACTCTGTCAGCATTAGAGTGGTGGTGCGTCCACATTATGGTTTGAGAAAACCCACAACAATTTATTGTTGTTTAGACAATTATTCTATCACCGATTGATCCCTCCCCACCCAGGAAGGGGAATCGGGAAAAAACAAGGAAACCCGTGGGCTGAAATGTAAACAGGTTTTAGAATAAGTCTAGATAATTAACATTAATAACACTAAAGAACCAGTATTGATCTCGATAGCAATATAAAATATACAAGCATTATACTCAGCCAATTCCATCAGTGGGAAGCTGTGCACTCCCAGCAGTGGACAGCAAATGTCAGACACTGCCAGCGCTACGGCTTCAGGAGGAGGGGAAGGGCTCAGGGGTCTGGCACCGGGGCACAAAGTTCTCTGAATCACCACCATCAAGGGAGAGAGAGCACTTCTCAGCAAACTTTCTAATTGATATTGAATGTGATGTTCATGGTATGAAATAATGCTGTTGGCCAGCTTGGGTGAAGTGCCCGGGTCTTGCTCCTCCTCATCCCGCACTTGGTGAGCTCAAAAACACTGAGACCTTGACACCCACACACCATAGCTGTCTATAAAGTAAATATCTTCACGAATTCAGACACTAGAGCCTTCTAATAGTGCAGTTTTCCCAAGCACTAGAAGAGAAATTAGTCCTGTGTTGCTCAAACTGATAAAGTTGATGGATCGGTTATCACTCTTACTTTAAATGAAGTCTCTTGAACATTGCTAGGCTGCCAGAAGAGATGGTGACCAGTAGCAGGCTGCTGCCATTGTGAAAACTCTTTTTTAATCTACAGCACATCCCTGAGTTGCCCTCCTAAAAAGCAATGCTGGGACTTCAGGCTGGTTGAGTCGTCCTGCTGCACCACCAGTGCCCAGGGCGGGAACAACAGGGCTAACCTCCGAGTTTTCCTTCCAGGTCAGTCCAAAGAACTGTGTACAGTTTAGCTTTCTGATGAAGTAACTTTCTAATGCTCAGGTTTTATCTGATCTTTTAATTTCTTAATTTAAAACTCACAACGTAATTATTTCTGAACTCGCGTGTGATATATGCCACCAATGCGGT
The DNA here is from genome assembly GCA_013398815.1 of Ibidorhyncha struthersii. Lineage (NCBI taxonomy): Eukaryota > Metazoa > Chordata > Aves > Charadriiformes > Charadriidae > Ibidorhyncha > Ibidorhyncha struthersii. Next base: position 610,607 of record VZSZ01001077.1, read on the forward strand.
GGAGAGACATGCATTTACGTATGGGACAGGCACACAGACAGAGGAAAAGTTTATTATTGGTGGGGTTTTCTTTTGGGGGAGAGAGGAGGGGAAGGGGTTGACGGAAAGAAAGAATAATCCTAAAAGTATAGGAAACAGATCCGTAAGAGGTAGATTCATACCAAAAGACAGAAAATTCTTGTGTGTATGTGTGTTGTCAGTAACGAACCAACAACGCATCTGTTACCTTAGAGTGTTACGTACGTAATTCTACATGGAGAAGGGGGAAGTTGTTATCTGCTGCTTGCTTTTCATTTTTATATTAAGGGAAATTTAGGCTTACCTGAGTGTGTTGATATGTAAATGCTAATTTTCATATGTATTGGCATCAGTGCACATAAGGCATTTTATTCAAATTGTGCTAAATTGTGTTGTGGTAGAATCTGGGAGGGAGGAATTATATCAAACTCTAAAAGGTCCAGATGCCAGCTTTTGAAAAAAAGTAATGTATTTTCATGAACCCTGTAGTCAAGAGATACAGGGTAGTTTACAGTTTAAACGTTTTTCTTCCACTGGCTCCCTACACCTTTGTGAAGCATCACTGAAGCTGTGGTTGTTTCACGAGATTTGGGGATATGAGTTGCTTACCCATGTGGAATTTCTCATTGCCTGAGGTCATTGGATGGCTTATCGACCAAGTTGAACAGCACCGTATTGGAAGAACTGTTCCTTTTTAAGTGAAGAAAAGCATTAAAAGGTACTAACATTAACTTCTTTTCTTACAAAGAAAGTGGATTCATTAATACCACAAAAAATGATTGATCATGAGCAGAGGTGCAAAACTGTGTGGAAAAGCTCTTCTCATAGTAAAACTTGCTGGTCACTAGCTCTGTGCCTTTACTTTCCCAGTTATTAACACATCACTGAGAATACACTAATTTTGGTTTGCTGCCATGCAGTGCAGTTGCACAGCTGTATTTCCTGCTAGTAACCTTTATTTCCATTTCACAGTGATTTCTCATCACTGATTATTAGATCTCTAGATGAACTCATCTTGAATCCATTTATAGCCTGTGAAGAGAAATAGGAATTTCAAGGGCGGAGTTTATTAGATAATAATATAATAATTTTTGTAATTCTTAGATTTTAAACATCTGTGTTAGAATGAGATACATTGCACCCCACATTTGATTTATTGTATTAGCCTGACATCTGGCAAGAAGCTCAGCTGTAGAAATCAGCATTTAGCCAGATGAATTGCATTATAGGATTTGGTCCTTTTGACTGCAGTTGGTTAAAATTGTTATTGATGACAGAGTTTTGCATAATGCATATGGTTTTAACCCTTAGTAGACATAACATTGTGTCTTTACTATGCACGGTTATAGTAGATTTTCTGTGTGGCCTGTATCAGAGGTTTCTCTTCTTCTCATTGATATGATCTTAACCCCCAAAATGTTCAAGTGAGTAGATTCTAAGCATAAGCTTGGAATATGTAATAACAATATTTAAATCTGGTGTCAGGGATTTCATGTGCCAAGTAAAAAAATAAATTTAAATTAAAAAAAACACCATAGTGTACATTTGGAATACAGAAAGCTGTAAAAAAAATTACATTATTTTGGTATTATATATAGGTAATATAGCATGAATTTGCTTAGCTTATAAGTAATCCAAATACTTCCGGAGTATTGGTCAGTGTAAAGAATGACTTTTTAAGTTGTCGTCAGGATTTCAATAACAGAACAGTCGTCTTCTAAGATTTAGTTCTTAAAATCTGATAGTATAATTGAAAACCAAAAAAGTAAAGTCCCTTACTTAATAGGTACGTAGTATCTGTATTTTTATGTCTGCCAGTGTTTTGAATTTTTGAAGTGCAGCCTATCCATTCAGTATATTCCAAGAAGGCACAGAAAATAAGGATTACGACACATTCAAGGAGTTCTTGACAACAACATGCTGTAAATGTAAACTCTTAACATTATGTAACTTAAGTTGTATACTAACACTAATTCAGATTTCCATAGGCAATTCAAATTACTAACAGACCACAGGAAGGGAAGCACAGAATTTGGCACTATTGGAAGTACTTTGCCACAGCGTCAGTTTTTTGGGTTAATCTTTGGTTGTGTGCTCTCTACAGTTTATAGAATACAGCCACCAGCTCACATTATAAATCACATAAAATTTTGGAGACAACATGTGGAAAGTAACCAAGTTAAACTCGAAAATTTAGGCACTTGACTGAGTGGCATCTTTTTCTCCTTTCTAGTTACCTTCTTGCAGAGCATACAGAGAAATAACCTGGCCGTTCAGAAAGCTGTACATAGCAGAGAAGGTAGCTTGGGCTGGGGAAGCAGTATGGTAAAGGCATGAAGGGAGCCTGAGGAGATTCACAGATTAGCAGGGAGGGCTATTGTTTGCTGACACAATAGAAGGAACAGGCTCCGAAAGGTGTGTGGACGCCTGCCATCTTCTGCCTCCCTTCCCTCGGCCAGACGGGACTTCCACGGCAGAAACAGCAACTCCCTGCGATGAGGTGGAAGCATGAGGAAAAGGACCTCTCCATCCCCCAGTCCCCTCTCTCCCCTCGGGCAGTTGTGCTGCTGTGAGCCGGACTGGTCTGGACATTGCTGTTGTTTTCTGCAGTCACGCTCTTACTGAGCCAGGCTCTTCTGGTGGCTCGAAAATGATTTTTTCCTGTGTCATTTACATGTGACTCGTCGCATCTCAAGACAGAATTATTAAATTAGGTGAAACCGTTAGGATTGTATTACCTTTTTTTCTAGTCAAGGGAACGCTCTCTTGTACTTCTGGAAAGCAACGGTATGCCTTTGATTTCTGTCAGGCAAAACCAATGGCCCTGACCCATGGTGCTGGACAAAACATTGCCCCCAGTGGCCTTTGCGGTGTGCTTGCTGTGGTAGAAAGCTGCAGCCCTCGTGGCCCAGAGTGACAAGGCAAGCCACGGTGTGCTATGTGCTTTGCCTGGTCATTTCAGGCAACCATGGGGATCCCCAGTCTGATAAATCCCACTCCTCCTAGTCTCCTTCTCTGATACCAGCTGTCCTTTCTTGCCGCCTTCATCCCTCTTCTCTGTACCTGTGCCACCTTGTGATCATTTCTCTTGAGTGGAGGTGAGCGAGGTTGATCGTGTTTTCCATGAATTCCTATGAGTGTAATGCTAACACTTCTCTCTATATGAGGAATACCTTATTTGATAAGTTCTGGGCCTCCATTTGTTGAGGGGCTTGGGGTTTTTTCCTTTTGTTTTGCTTTGTTTTGTTTTCATGGTGTCATGGTTTAACCCCAGCTGGCAACTAGGACCACAGAGCTGCTTGCTCACACACACACCCTTCGCCTCAGGAAGGTGGGAAGAAGAGGGAGAAAAGGAGGGGAAAAGACAGTGTAATAGAACCATAATTGAAAGGGAAAATAATAATAACAATAATATAATGACACAAGTCACACTCATCTCTCGCTCTGACAGCTTGTGGTCATTCTGAGGTGAAACATATCCAGAAATTAAGCTTTCAGAGGGGAGGACTCTATGGTGGTATACATGTGCAGAAGAGCTGCACCTGAGATGCACAAGCAACTCAAATTTGGGCATTTGCTATCTTTTTCATCCTTCGCTTTTGCGGCCTCAAGAAAATTATGTAAAAATGAATGACAGAATAAACTTCTGTCATGTATTATGTGCCTTTTACAGATGTAATTCTTGAATCTTTCTGAATGTACAGCTGTCCATTCCCAACCACACTATAAATTGTTGTGTGGACCACAAGCATTTGAATGGTACAGAGAAGTTTTAACCTAGCTTAATGTAACCCATTTACATGTTCAGACAGAGCATCCTTGTGTGTATTCTTCCAAGCTCTCTTCTTTGTATACAGTGTTACGCTGGTTTGTATTTCTGGTAAGTGTTTTGCAGGGCTAACCTATTAATAGCTGGTTTTCCTTACATGAGCAGACAGAATCCTAAGCTGTCTAAAGGTTAAGAACAGATTTGACAATTAAAATTTATAGTGGTTATTTTTATTTAAATCAAGTGTTCTCAATTAGTGTCCATGTAAAAGAACTATGTAAAAGAATACAATAGTCATAATGTATCTAATGATCCTTTAGTGGCAGATTATGATCATATCTTTATTAGTGGTGGTAATTGTGATGACAGTCTTGCTGACAGGTTAAAGCCATTCCTTACAACAATAGCTTTTGTGCTGTTGCATCAGGATCAGAAATGCAGTTCCTGAAGATTTGCATATTATGAAGAATAGGCTGCAAAGACATGGGAGCACAATCTTGTCATTGTGTTTAGTGATGTGGGTGGCAGATCGCTACAGCTGATTCTGAGCAGGAAGAGCTTGCATATGGGTAGGTTTAAAGGCCTTTAAATGTTTTAGGATTGGTGAGCAAATTGGTTGGGTAGGTGAGTGTTGTTGTAAGTTCTTAGTATCTCCAAGTAGCTATAAGCTTTTTAAAACCCTGTCAATGTTTTAAAATGTCTAGTGCAGTATCTAAACAGCTGCATTAAGTGAGATTGCTGGATTAGACCACTTCTGCATTCATACTGTTGCTAACCTCAGACACCGCTGCAATAGTTCTGCACAGCATTGCAGTACATCATTTGAACATTAGCTAAGATTTAAAATTTCAAGGAGATTGCAAGGCATTAAACTAGAATGGTTCTCCTTAAAAAAAAAAACAAAAAAAAAAAAAACAAAACCCCAAACAAATAAACAAATGTACCTGTAATTATACAGATTGGTATGGAAACATGACACCATTGTTGATCTAGCTGAAACTTTAAACCCAGAGAAAATGTTGCCATATTTCAGGAAGTTTTCTCAGATTATGCATTTTTATTCTAAAACCAAACTTCTTCTTTCCCAAAGTATGTGAGAAAATACAGATTCCTCAGTAACTCAGTGACTTGTTCCAAACTGTCTGCAAGTTCTCTGGACTTTTCAACCCTTCCCCCTTCTCCTTTGTGCACACACCAATGTTTTTATCAACTTTCATCCCAAGTGAAATGATCCTGTGAGATTTCATCCCCATACTCTTGATCCTTAGGATAAATTAAACAAATACTTGCTCCAAAGAATCTAACCCATGTTATACAAACAGCCCAGGGGGTGCTGGAAAAATCTGTTGCTTTTTAGTAAAAATAGGATCAATATAATCATATGGGTTTGAATTTCATTAACTCATGCTGTAAGGTTCCATAAGAATAGCGTTGTAAGTTTGAGACTAGTAGGGAATAGGATAAGTGAATAAGAGAATAGAAGAAAAAGATAATAGAGTAAGTAGAGTTATTTCCCAGGAAATGGTCATGCTATGTTTACTATTGTTTTTCCCCTCTTCCACATAGGTATGCAGACAATACAGTCATCTATATAAGTAATCTCTCTGCTCAGTCTTCATATCTACTGTTTTATCTGTCCAGAGAAATAAATAAATTCATCTCATGAAAGCATGTAAGTTTTAATTGCAACCTGGTTTTGGAAAGGACCACTTGGGTCAACAAGTCATATCTCTTCAGTTATGAACAAACATGTGATAGCTATTTAACCCAAAAGATTATCTACTTTGCACATATATACCACAAAAATACCTATAGGAAACTTTAGATCTATACCACAAAAGGCCAAGCTGAACATGACTCAACAAGTATTTCTTACAAGCAGATGTATAGGTTAAGAGAAGGTAGATGAATGAGGAGAAAAACACCGTGTGGTTGGTTATTTAGTAAGTTTTGATATTTTATCTGGATTTACTAATCCAGACTCATGCAGTCAAGCGAAAGCTGTATTTCTGCAATAAATATTATTGATATAAATCAGGGTGTGAGAGTGTGTGAGGCTACACACATCTTGGCAACATTGTTTCATTAAGCCAATTTTTACTGATTATTCTTGTGTGTAGTTACATGTTGGGATCCTTAAACAGGGTTAGGAAACAGACTTACCTGCTATGAACTTGCCAGTGCTTCTGGGTATTGGAAGTGTATTAATATGCACTCACTGATTGCAGTTACAGAATTCCTTCATTCATGTTAAAGTAGTTGTATGCAAGGATTGTGTTTATTTGTAAAAAAATTCTGTTGAGGGACACCATTGACCATTACTGCAGGCACTCAGAAGAATTAAAGCATAATTTTGAGTTTGAATGCCAGTAACTTAACTATGTAGAGACTTCCTTTTTTTTTTTTTTTTTTGAAAATCAGCCATTTGCTGAAATAGCTAAAACTTAATTCTTCAAGCAGAAGAGTTAAACAACCGTGAAAAAAAGTAAAAAGGATCCCTACGTTTATATCAAGACAGAGGGGTGATACAAGCACAAGTAAATCACGGATCAGATGTGTTTGTGGTGAATGTAGAGACAGTCTAGCTCAGCAGAATGTCATCTCATGAACAGGGGTGGAGGCAGGCATGCTGTGGCTGCAAGTGTTTTGCCGAGATGTGTGCCTCAGAGTTAAAGGTGAGGTTAAGGCACATCTCACATGTGTTCCATGTCTCACGAGTTGTTTTTTTTCCCCTCCTAGTTGTTTGTTCCTGTCCAAATAGGGAGATCGTGATGGTCGACCTGAGAATTTACTATTAAATGCAAAATTCTATATGGCATACAAAGTTCTTTATAAACCGCAGATAAATGATTTGGCTTTGCTGTTACAGCTGTGCAAGATGATAGTCAGCATATTGCAGAGAATCCAGGACATGTCTCCTGTACAGATTTTTCCCCCTATTTTTTAAAGTAGCAACTCCATTTATAATTCTAGCTGGCTTCTTCATTTATTGATGAATTCACTTCTATATTAGGGTGATATTAGAATGTTTTGCCTGGCTTTATTTAAATCTATTTAATCTCGAGGACTCTCCTAAACAACTGATTAGAGCTAATTTTCCATTGCCTTAAAACTTGAATGTATTACTTTGTTTATTCAATTTAAGGGGGGGGGGGGGGATGCTTGGAGGGCCCACCCAAGTGAAACTCCATATAAATTAGGATACTGTCAGAAAAGTGCCTCCTGTTTTGCTAACAATGTAACATATCACATAACAGTCTTGCAAATTCATCAAACGAGGTTGTCCTTTTGCTTATTGCAAAAGCATCTGTGTCACTTTTAACAATGTTACTTGATTGTAACCACACGAGGTTACTTAGTCTTTTAAATCTTATTAGGCCCTTACTGGATTTATGTTAGTTTCAATCAGAAGCTTCTGCCTCTGGTACCAACAGATGGACGCGTATGCGGTGCAGCCATGCGAGTGTCTCTTCATAGAAAGGGATTTCTAGTCAGAAAAGACAAGTAATAAACATGTGAATTGTCTTACCAATAAGGATCTACGTGGAAACCCTGAGCTGATGGGGATGGCCAGAGCAGAAATTCCCCTTTCCCTCTGCTTCCCTGTGAGACATGGATGAGGAATAACTAGCTTGGGTAAGGAATAACTAGCTTGAATGAAAGAGGATTGTTGTCTTTTTTTTAACACAGTCATACTGCAAATCTGCTTTTCACCTGTTGCTTTTCCACACAGGCTTCCCAGGAGCATCTGGCTCCTTCTTGGAGCTAATCCTCCCCTTCACAGATGCTTTCTCTGGGTAAAAGGCTATCATCGTCATTTCTCTGGGCTACTGTTTCTCTGGAAAACTTTTTTTTCTCTTCAGAGCCTATTACCTTGAGTCCCATAGTCTTCTACTACATCACTTCACCTGCTTTCTCCCTTTCGCTGCTTCCCTGTGCCTCACAGAGATGGTACAGGTTGTAGTTTGTGGGAGAGGAGCAGATGAGGGGTAAGTTGGCTTGTCAGGTGAGTTACATGGTGACAGCTGCCAAGTAAAAGAGTATGACATGGGAATGGGGACAGCAAACTGGGTCAGGGAGCCGGGGAACTACTCGGAGCATTGCTGTGACCCTCAGCATTGCCTGGCCCTCTCCTGCATTAGTGAGTTTGTCCTTAATCCACAGACAAGAAGTCGATTCGGGCTCAGGTCCGCAGTCACATGGAAATGCATACCTCGCCTTCTCTGGCATCTCTCCCATCTTGCTTCTTAAAACAGAAGAGCTGCTCTTGAAATTCTTTTAATGACTTTTTTGAGGTCATGGATTTAAACAAAAGGATAAAGGTTAGATTTTTTAGCATGACATTCACTTCTCTGTAAACCATGTGCTGTGTATTTTCTAGACCCTTAGTCAGTATTTTTAATACAACCAGAGTCGTAATTTTTTTGGTTCCTGGTTCATGTATCTTATAAAAATCCAAAGGTAGCCTTCCAGGGAGTGTGTACTTTTGTGTTAATATTTGACATCTGTAGGGAGACAAACTTACCAAGAATTTATTACCAGAGAGAAATGATTATTTTTCTTGAATACCTATGGAAATAGCAATTTATTTTTCTCCTTTCAGACCATGGTTTAAAGTGAGGTAGAGTAAAAAACATAGGTACCAGTGAGTTGCCTATCCTGATGTGCAGCGATGGGCTACATGAAAAAGAGAGGTCAATGAGGAGAAGCAGGTCCGGTCACCACAGTGTTACCCACCTAGTGCAGTGCTCATGCTTGGGGATGGTGACAGCAGAGAGTTGAGAGACCCCTGTGAAAGTTGAGGCAGGAAGAGAGGCAAGCAGGAAGAATCTTTTCCAGTTGCTTCGCTCCTCCCTAAGCAACTTATTTACATCCATCTTTCCATTTGCTCTTTTTTTGAGAAACAGAACCAAAGCCTCCATAGAGGCTGTGTAAAGGGAAGATGGGTCTGCAGGGTTTCTGTAGGGAAACTTTCTCTACCTCTGCGTAATGTTTGCAAGAAAAAGCCATGCATCAATCCTGCTCTGGATTAGAGGGGCAAGGAGCAATCAGGTCTGCGTCTGTAGGAGCTCCCCATTAATTCTCACTGGGGTTTTGTCCCTGTTTAACCCAAACAGAATGGGCACGAGAAGCAAGACAGTGACTTTGTGGCAGGGGTGGCCACCCTGTGTGGCTGTTTCCTTGAACTTAGCTTCAGCTGGGTTGTCAGTTCCCTTCCATTCAGGAATGCAAACATGGCCTCACAAAAGCAACTTGGGCTCCCTGACATTCAGCCTGAGGCTCACAAACAACGCAGCCTGAGGTGGGAACTCGCAGAGGAGAGCAGGAAATAAAGGTATCTCCGGTTTCCCTCCAGGAGGGCTTATGCTGTAGGGCATGGTTTCACAATGGGGCGACCCAAGTTTGAGCACCAAGCAGAAGCAGATGAATCTTATTTCTGCATGCACATACCCACTCAGTGAGTATTTATATTTATATATATGTGCATATATAAATATATGTAAGTATACATTTGTTGCCTGACCTGATGGGGCAGAAGCAATGTGAAATACCTCGTTTTCAGGAGGACCAGGAACTTGAGTAGGATGCCATCTTGGTTGCCTGGGAAGAGAGGGGAAGAGCAGGAAGAATCTCCATTCCCTTACCCGGGACTTTGTTTTTATTCACATGTACGATTTGTACTAGAAGCTGGTTGCTAAAGCAGCATTGCTGAAACCTTTTACAGAGGCAGGTAGTTGGATTATGCTCACAGTTTAGGTTTATCTGTGTGCAGAGAAAACATATATTTGTGTGATAGCTGTGATTTCTCTGTGCAAAGGCAATAATTGCTGTGTCCAAAGGGGGTGAAAGCTTCTTTGTGTTTATTACTGCTGCTAGGATTTTGTAGTTTTGAATGTGTCAGGATAAGTGCTGTATTTGGGAAATGCAAAGGGAGGGTTGGGAATATAATTGCAGCCAAAAGTTCTTTCTGGGCACAGGTTGCTTGCGCGTGTCGTTCTTGAACTGTGTGATCTTTTCTCAGGAGGAAGAGACCCAAAAGGGTCATGGGGTTTTTCGAGGGGGAGAGAGGAAATGAGAAACACTTTCCCTCTTTTGGAGAAAGGTAAAAGCAGGATATACCAGGATCCTGTCAAATCCTATTTATTGGCACTGAGCCTTTTCAAAACTGGGAACAAATCTGCACCAAAAACCCCAGTGTTAGTATATGCAGGAAGAAAACTGCTGAGGAGGGGAGGGGAAGAAAAAAGGCAGACTTAGCTCCTAGGACCGACTGACATGAGCCAGATTTGGGACCTAGATCCCTAACTTAGGTATTTACATAGGAAAAAAATACGGCTATGCACATCTTGTGCTTCGTAAATTACAGCTTCTGACCCTAAAGAACTTTGAAAATCCACACCCAATTAGTGATTAGCCAAGCCTGTTCAGTTTTGAGCCCTCATAGGGCTGCAGCAGAGAGCAAACGTGACTGCTCTTCACGAAAGCCATTCATCGTGTATCCTGTGCCTGACAGCCTCCAAAAACAGCAGTCATTCTGAATTGTGCTTCCAAACCTACATGTATCTGAGGCGGGTTTTGGCCCTTCAGACAGGAAAATGTCAATAGGATAAAAGCAGCCTGTCCTAAAAAATGCAGTTCAGCATCGCTTAAAAATGCGTATTTCGGCCTGGCAGATCCTGTCAATTTTTATCTGTAGTGTGCACACACACACACCATGTAAGAAGGAGGATAAAACAGCTTCCAGAGTCTAGATCAAGCAGTACCATAAAAACACTGGCACTTAAACTCAGTACTCTCCTGAAAACTCCACATACCCAACCACAGGTGGAGCAGTAACCTGTTTCTTTTCTGAATCCTGCCCTTTTTACCTTCCTGAGGTGTGCGCTTAAAGTAGACAGTACCAGTTCCCATTCCTCGATGAAGCACTTCCCACCTGAGTGACAGAGCAATTGAAAAAACCTAAATCCTTCTTCTTGTAAAATCTAGTTTCTTTTTGCCACGTGCATCTCAACACTTTTTAGATAAAAATGATATTTGTTTGATTGAAGTTGACAGCAGTCTCTCTTTGATTTTAGTCAGGATCAGGATTTCACGCTCATCCATAGCTATCAAAATACTAATTTTTCAATAATCCATCTTCAGAAGGCTGGGGGGCAGATAATAATATTTGGAGATAAAGGCTGAAAATATTTTGGGACTTCAGAGGTGTCGTGTCCATCCTTTTAGTGCTCTTGCACCGCAGTGAATTGGGGGTCGTGTCTGAGTAGTGCGGGTGGTGGTTTCTGCGCGGTGGAAGTTTGGGAAGAGCCAGATGCTCTACCGCTGCTTTTGCACAGAGACGCCGGTTTGCGAGGCGAGAGGTTTGAAGCAAGAAGCAATACCTGCAATGTTGTCTAGCTGGATGTTCCATTTCAGGGCCTAAAATGGAGGTAAATGAAGGAATGAAACATGCGTTTTTCTTGTCAAGATTTGTTGTGGCGGTGGTATTGGCATGTATGTTATCACATTTGGATTAAACATTATTGTGAGCTACTGGAACAGCTTCACTTCCTCGTTCAGCTGATATAGTTTGGAACGCTCAAAGGAAAAAACGGCCTCTGTGCTGCTGTGACAACTTGCGGAAAGGGACACTTTGCTTATTAGTCAGCCAGCGCGTGGTGTTTGTGCATATACATGTGTTTTATATAGGCGTGCGTATGTACATATGCCCGTCTGATGGCAGGCAGCGTGCCCTCTCGGCAGACCCTCGCTGCTTTCCCGCCCCGGTGGCACCGTCGGGCTGCCCTCCCTTCTCCCGCAGGTCACTCGGGATGGCAGCCTGGCATCTCAGACCCAGCAGGGCCAAACCTTCCTCTGGTAGCAAGCCGGGCTGTTCCAGCACCGCCGAGGAATGCAGGGAAAGATCGGGACCCCACCACCACCACCACCACCTTCCTCCTCCATCCCCGTGTGCCGCGTCCCCCGCCGCAGGGCCGCAGGGCCGCAGGCCCGCAGGGGGAGGC
>VZSZ01001077.1:623378-654212 GCA_013398815.1 Ibidorhyncha struthersii
CGGCGGGGCGCAGCGGCCGGGGGAGAGGTGTCGTCGTCTGCGCCTTTAGGGATGACAAATGTAGGGCTTGTGGTATCGAGCGGTACGCCAGACGTCCAGAGACTGAGCTCTCTCTGCCTGAGCCACATGGATGCACACATACAGAACGGCTGCGGGAGGTGGGAGATGCTGTCGCGTCCTCCCCACCCCCCACCCCCAAAAAAAAAAAACAACCAAAAAAGAAAACCCCAAACCCCACAGCCCGAACCGTGTATCACAACGTTCTCCCTTTCCTTCTTTCTCTTTTAGGGGCTGGTGAGTCAGGAAAAAGCACTATTGTGAAACAAATGCGAATCCTACATGTCAATGGATTTAATTCAGAGTAAGAATTGCTGACACTTTGTGACTTATTTTTCGTTTAAATGTTGGAAACAGGTTAACACACAGGAGGCTAGGAGATTTCTCCTGGCCTCCCCTGTGTTTTGGTGGCCTGACACTGCGTTTTGGGGGAGGGAGGGGAGGAAGGGGAGCGAGAATAAGGAAATTACTGCTATTGTATATTTGCGTTTTTTCCTTCTGGCCCCCTTACTGTATTTTACACTGTTGCTACTGCAGCGCTTGACAGGCCCCTGTGTAGCAACAACATGGCGACTACTTTTTACATAGAAGCAAATAACTAAATATTGCATCTGTCTGTAATACAAAAATACATGTCAAGTCATATTCAGGATGACAGTGGCTGCTGTTTTTCCGGTGTTGGGGTTAGTGCAAAACTGAAACTAATTTTGCACATTTGTTAGAAATAATTGTTTTCTGAGGCTACATCATTTTGTCTCCAAAGAACTCTTTGCCAGAAATTATTATTAATCCGTAGCGTTAATTTTAGGTATCTGTTGGCCTTCAGCTACGTATTGTTAATTTAGAGCATGTTTACAGCATGCTGTAGAAATGAAAGAATGACTTCCAGTTCCATCAGGGGAGGCTTTGCAGATGTGGCTATGATTGTCTGATTTAAAAAAAATGTCAGGGATGAATGTGCATTGCTCTTCATACTATGCAAGAGAAGGGATAAGGTGAAAAATATATTTGTCTGCGGTTCTTTTCAGTTAGTATGTTGTAATGACTGAAGAGCAGATAAACAAGCGATCAGTGAAAAAAAAAATTAATGCAACCGACTGAACTGCTTTGGAAGAAAAAAATCAAAGTGTTAATATTTCTGTTTTAATGCAGAGAAAAGAAACAGAAAATACTGGATATTCGGAAAAATGTTAAAGATGCGATTGTGGTAAGAACACACTTTATACTTTAAATGCTTGGGTGTACTGGAAATGATAAGGATTGTGCTCTCCAAGATTGTGCTGAGAGAAATCCCATTTTGCTGATCAGATTGGATTATCTTCTATTGATCCTGTATCCTAGATTTATCCAGATTAATGTATTTGTTTTTGTTTTATCCAATTCTAGACTATAGTTTCAGCTATGAGCACTTTAATACCCCCAGTTCCATTGGCCAACCCAGAAAACCAATTTCGAATGGACTACATCAAGAGTATAGCTCCTCTTTCTGACTTTGACTATACACAGGTAAGAATAGAAACCACTGATTTATTCTGCTTCAAGGGGGAATGTGTTGCTTCACTTTGATTTACTGAAATGTTGGATTTTTTGCTTTTTTGGAAAATGGTCATGGGAAGAGCTTATGCCAGCATTACAACTAGGTTAACTTTCTTAAAAGACTGTGGTGGTTGCACCTGTTTTAGTGGTGCAAGGTTTTGTTGTTACCAATTTATTTGCTGCTGTTTGTAAAGCTGTTTCTGCATTTAGTTCTCTTCAAAATTTCTGACCTAATTATACATATTAACACTTCAAATAAGACTTTGTTGAAACCTGGTTTCCTACGTGGAATTAGATGCAGGATGTCAGTCTGAGGAGTTACAGTCTACCTACAGAAAAGGATATAAAAGGAAATAAAAGGATAGAGTGGCCCCGGTGGTATTTTCCATACTTACTGTCCTTCACAGTGGAAACTCACGTAAAAGGTGGTCAAGCAAGGCGGTTTGTTTCCTTATGTATGTATTGTAGTTGGCATGAGCAGTGGTTTACTTGGATGTAAATGTTGCCATCTTTTGATATGGAATCATTAGAAAATTAAGGATTTCTGTATAGAGGCTACTCTTTTGTAGACGCGTGAGAGATACCTTTCGGATTAACTTGCATAGGCATCTTACGTTTAATTATTGTTGTCTTTTCATGTTATTATTTATAGGAACGTGCATAGAATGTTTTATATTTTATGCATGACATGAAAGCAAGTACATAGACATTCTGAATATTATAAAGAATTTTATTTTTGCAGTAGTACAGTTTTTAATTTGCTTTAAATGATATTGAGAGCAATTTGTTATGGATGCAGTAAGGACTAAAAAAATCTTCATTCATTGGCTAAATGATTGCAAGTTGTTCGTGCTATCAATGTTACCAAAGAAGCCATTTACAATAGAGTGTCTTTAGGTTATTATAGCTTCAGGGTGGAAGGGGGAGAAGGGGAAGAGTCGTTTCTTTATTATATGACTCATATTCTCTGGTGTGTGGTTTTGCCTCTGGTAAACCTACCACTTTGAAGGTTCAAGATAAAGAAAAAATATCAGACATCTTGTACAGTTAGAATTTAACACAGAATGCAGATGTTAAGAAAACGACTGCAAGGTACACCCACATATTGCATAACTGCTCGATTGGTAGATGTAAGTTAGTGAAAATGAGAAACTTTTTAGAAATGGAATGCGAGTTTGACATGAAATATTTGTCTTATGCAGGTATTGCAGTTCTGAGGCATTTGTTCTTCATTTTACGTGTTGGGGTTTTTTTTGCTTGAATTTTGACCCTTATATGTTTGGGTAAAATAAGTGGTGGCTTATATCCTTTGCAATTCTCTATAGTACATCTGGTTTCTTGAGCTTCTGGGATAAAAGAAAATTAAAGTAGACTTTCCATAGGGATGGAGATATTTATTTATTTTTAATTGTTTACAAAATTCTCCTTTTTCACAGAAACTGACTGTATCTGGTCAAATTTGGCTCACTGTTTGATACTTTATAGAGGGGAAAACTTATTCTCCTTGGAGGGGGGAAAGAATAAGACCCAGTGGACTGTGAAACAAGTAATAATTCATTTGGAATCTCTATTCAAAGTCCATTTTGGTTTAAAATAAAAAAAATTAATAACTGAGTTTTTTTAAATTAAGTAGGATTTCTGACAATACCATAACATTATTTGAAATAGTGTCAAATAATAGTCCTAATTAAAAAAAAAAAAGTTATTACAAGCTTAAAAAAAGAAGAAAAATCTAGTGCTGGCTCAGAAGTCAATATATTTTATGTGTTACTTTCATCTTTTCTCGCCTGTTTTCTTCTCTGCACAATTCATAGGTTGCATCTATGTAAAATGTAAAATTTGATTTTATTTTTGTTCGTTTAGTATGTTATTTCTCTTCAGGAAGATGTATGAGCAAGACGGATTGAAAAAAAAAAAAGTGCTAATGTGCTTCAGGGCTTGATTCTACTCCAGTTTAAGTCAATGATAACTTAAAGTAAAACTACGTTTCCAGCTGAATTAACTTTTGACCCATTTAGTATTTTTGAATAAGGACAAATATAAAAATACTTGAATAGTAATCAGTTATGCATCCTTTGCTAAGCATTACTGATTCTCTAATTAATATCTGATGTATGGAGTAAGGCCTTCTGAGCCAGAGAAACCAATACAGTATTTAGTAGCAGACATTCAGAACTTGTGGTTCTATCATCCATACTTAAAAACAGTTGTAAACGAAAAAAATGTTGACTTAGGCAGCACTTAGGTGTTGCCTCTGGGGTAAATTTTGGCACATTCTAAAACATGACAAAGTTTACCCTTCTTCCTTTGAACGAGGGAAGAGGCAATTTTAGGGGTTTTGACAATACGGATGGTAACGAGCTGTTAAAGACATAGCCCTTAGTGCTGCATTATGAATTACAGATGTGTTATTTTTTGGATTATGTTAGCCATGTAATCTTCGCCGTAAAAAGTGGTGAAGATGCATTTCAAATGCATCGCATGCAAAATGTGGGGAAATGACTGCACTGTATCATGAGTCTTTAAAGAGAGATCCCTGATAAAATGTAAAAACTTCAGTGATGGCACAGTATGGCCAACACTCATGAGGCGCTAATTTAAATACATTTGTGACATATCGGGTATGCTTGGATATGCATTCTTAAGTTGCATACAAATTAACGAATATGCATTTAATTATGAAAATTGTCCTTTAAAATAAGTGGATTTGGAAATACTGATTTCCTGTGGGTGAAATCATACTCTAATTGCAATTTATGACTGAAATTCCAAGAACTTGAGTAAGGATGGGATTCACATTTAGACTCAGATCTGTATTTGGGGGTTTTGTTTGGTTGGTTTCTTTTAATTACACAGCTGTCTACAAAATGTGAGCAGAACATCTTACTTAGCGGTGATGAGAATTTTAAACCAAATGCTTTTCTCTTTGCAGCCTTTTAACATTCCTTTAAGAGTCTGTGGAGTGCCACCCCAATAGTTTTACTTACTATTAAAACATTATTCTTTAATTTGGTTTAGTTAAGCTACCTTGATGATTTATCTAGTTGATATAAAAAAAATCAAATGTTTCTTGATTTCTCTTATAATTTTTATGTTGCCTTTCACTACTTTTATGTATAGACTATACAGTTTTCACAAACAAAATCCTGGGTGACTAATGCGGTCTAATTCTATAAATCATAAGATTTAAGGCTAGAGTCTTTATGAAGTTAATAAATGTGAATAAGGCAAGTGTCCACTGTGATTTCTTCCCTGAAGTCATGAAAGGAATAAAAGTAAATTTTCTGCTGATGACTAGTTTAGGCATTATCTTAGCTCCATATTCCAGGGTGGGAGCAGCAGAAGGGCTTTAAAACTTAAATGGAAGCACACGCACTATATCGGGAAGGATTTTTTATTATTTTTGGCAAAGTGTTGATTGATATTTGCTGAAGTTAACAGGAATTGACCTGCGCCATTTTTAATCCTTTATTGATGGGGATTTATTTTGTCCTTTGTGAATCAGAGTGAACATATTAAGGGCGTATTATGCTGGTAGCTGTGGAAAAACATGGTGTATTATGTAAGCGTGTGTTTACTCAAGTTCAGTTGTCTTTACTAAAGTATTTGAATTTTGTGGGCATTACAAAGCCGCTCAGTGCATAATTCCTTTATCTATTGTCTTCCTCAAAAATGTAGTCAAATTAAGTTGCTTTTCGTAATATATGTCTCGGATCAAGCTGTCTGATCAGTTATATGTAAGTATATAGCAGGTAGTCAGTTAGCTACCACCAAACTATATAGTCAAGTGTTTGCCTATACGAACCAGTTACCAGTGAATGTGAGTCACTTGCTTAATAGAGAACATGTAAACACTTCACCCAGGTTTTGGGGAGTGGGGAGAGTTTTCAAAAGATAAGTTTTCCTTTACTAAGAATATTTTAGAGAGACGCAGAGTGTTTTGTTGAA
Organism: Ibidorhyncha struthersii; assembly: GCA_013398815.1. Lineage (NCBI taxonomy): Eukaryota > Metazoa > Chordata > Aves > Charadriiformes > Charadriidae > Ibidorhyncha > Ibidorhyncha struthersii. The sequence continues at coordinate 628,920 of VZSZ01001077.1, forward strand.
CCTTCATAAAACAGTGAATTGTGCAAATGTAGTCCCTTGTGCTGATTTTACAATGTGAGTTTTAAAAATATTTTTTAAAGCTATTTAATCAATCAGGTAAGCTCTTTAATTTAGCTCTTAGAAGTGAAATGTTAATGTCAGCATTGACAGGGAAACTGCTTTAGATTGATCTGATGTGTGGTTTGCTGTACATTTTCAGATACTGCAGTGTGATTTCAATTTGATGACTTTAATTTTCCTCCACATTTTCTTCATAAAAATCAGGACTCTGTATTCATAATGTAAAGACACAAGAAAGAAAGAAAAACATTTCTGGTCAGGGTTTGAAGTTACATAGACTTTCGTTAAGCATTTCAAATTTTTATTAGACCTGGTATTCAAATTCAAACATGTTGACACCTGGTGATGGCTGGTTTTCATGGTGTGTATCTCAATGTTTGAAGTAACCAGAAATCTTGCTCAAGTTAAGTGTATCACTGGGCTGTAGAAAATCTTTATCCTAAATAAATACATAAATAAAAGATTAAAAGCATAAGTACAGTTCATACATGGTTAAACTTGGCTTGGGTTGTGCAGTTAATGCTGTGACTTTAATATCTTACTTGACCACAACATGTTTTAAGTTTCCCTGTAATACGTACTTGATGTAGCCCAAAGGAGTTACCAAATAGCATCATCTTACATCTTTTGATTTTCAAATAACTTGCAGTATTTCCATGTTTCTCAGGAGTGTGAAAATATACTATGTTTTACATGAAAATATCATAAGAGAGAATATGGTGAATATTGCCACTCCAATGGCTTCACTTGATTTTTCTTTCTGTTTAGATTTTTACTTTAGGACTTCATTTACCGTTTTGGGTAGAATGAATGGCCACAAGCTTTTCTAATTACCTGTGATCATGATATTTAACGTTACTACAGTGTCAAGTCAAAACTAACTTTTAATCAATTAGACTTTTAAAAATTAAGTCATTTGCCTTTTTTGTCATCTAAGATGCACACAGGTAGTTCTTCATTTGTTCTTATTTCACTAACGCGGAAAAGATCTGGAAGGCCAGGTAATAGTTAAATTGTATAGGTCCAACAACATTAATACTGCCCTGAATTAATAACATTTGAAAAACTAACGAAGAAGGCTGTCAGAGAAGGACAGCTGAAAATGCTACAAATGCTAATGTAGTTGTTGGCAACTCTTTAGTCTTCACCCAAAGGTTAAAACTGTCAAGAGGAATGGTATTGAAAAGTAGTGGATATTGGGGAGAAGTAGCAATTAGGTAACAGATGAAATTTCTTTGTTGTGATAGCACTTGTTTTTATGCTGTACACTAACTATTAATTAACAGCAGATACTGAAGTTGAGCTTTTTTCATGTTAAGAGCAGATTTTGCTGATGCCCAGCAGTACCTTTCCTTCTGTATGGAATACCTGTTTGCATACAGATGTAGTGTAAGCGTGTCTGGTTTTCATTAAATCGGCAAGCTGAGCCCCTAATATTCTGATTAGTCAATGTTAAAGTAGAAAATTATAAACTTCTCATGCGTGAGATCAAGAATATACGTCAATGTTACGTGTTATTTTGTCCTTACTCTTATTTTCTGTAAGTGTTAAGGTTGCTGTTGATGGATCAGTCAGTCCAGTAGTGCTTTCAGAAATAGCAGTCATTATGTTAACTGTGTATGTAAAACTAGAACTGGGATTATACTGCAAACAAGTATAGGGCAATTTAGGGGAAAAAGAAAAGAAAAAAAAGAAAAAAAAAAAAAAGAAGAAAAAAAAAACCACACGAACCCCAAACTTCTTAAATTGATAATATATACTGGAACTGGAATTCTACCATGTTTTTCTTTAATTCCTTCATTTTAACTCTTTAATAAATACTCTGATTTTACTGAAAACAAAACTGGGGCTTAAAATTGGAGTGGTTTGTGTAAAGTACAGCTCTTCCGTGAGGCTCGGGATTTCTTGCTTAAAATACATGGTTTGTGTTTGAGGGGTGCTTGCTTTAGGATGAAGGAATTCCTTATGTTCAAGCATAAAAATAAAGCTTTTGCTTTAGTGAAACACTGCTCCATTTCACAAAAGTGTAACAACGTATTTTTTCCCTTGTTGCAAACTCACTGAACCACAACTGTTAACAGTTTATACCGATGATCAGTAAATAATTAAATTTGCGTCCCAGGAAAGGAGCTTGGGGATATACTTATGCCTGCACCAATTAACAGGAGAAATACTGAGATTGGGAGCCATAGGAAGTCCCATGCATAATCACAGATGATCCACAGTTAAGATATATTCATAAAAAAATGAAAAGAGATATTAATTACTGTGTTTGTTTCTATGTCTTCCTATTTCAATATTTTTAAGAACAGATTCATCTTTGAAATATACAGAAAAAGTTCACCTTTCCCACTTATACTTGCCTTTTTTAGAATCTATTTTTGCATAGCTTGCAATGTTAAATAATGAATTTCAGTCTGAAAAGACAATTATTTGAGAATGTCTTATGAACAAATGCTGCTTATGAATCAAGTACAGTGTTACATTCAATATTACATCATCACAGCAACACCAAATTAAATGTTTGCTGTCTTACATTGTGAATCTGATTTCCCAGATAGTGGGGTGATATTCACACTTTATCCAGCCTGCCTTATTTATTACCATCACACAACACGGAGACTTGCACTGTGAAACTGGAAATATATTATCATTTATTACTACTGCTAACTAAAATTTAACTTCCATGATCTCCAAAATTGTTGACGTTTACTAATACTTCCAGTTTTCTGGCTATGAATACAAATGAGTTGGAGATTTTTTGAAAGTCAAGCCAGCATCAAGTCAAATACTGGAAATTAATTATAATAAATGTCATATTCTGTCTTTTTTTGCTACAGTTTTAGCTGAAAACTTTGTATACTTCTATCACACTTTACAAGGATAAAAATATTTCTACATCTAAATTTGGATATTTGATTTGATGGCAACGGGAAGACTAATAACTTGAATTATCATTTTAAGTAGGAGTGACTGATTTTCCTCACGGAACCAAAAATATATTACAGGATTATTTATGAGCTTTAGAATATTTTTTTTCATCAGGTATTTTTCAGTGTATATCCTAATTTTAAATTAAATAAAGGCGGAAGCAATAGGTTCAAGCTTGTGCTATCATTATCTTTGTACTCGCCACAGGCGTATGAAGCACACTGATTTATTTTAAACTGTGGCTGCTTTGGGGAGGCTGCTTTTTTGTATTCCTTTGCAACTCGTGGCTGCTGCTAAGGTATCTTCCGAAAGCGATTCTGCGATGTGCAGGTGGCAGCAGTCCTTCTCCATCCCAGGCAGTAAGATTTGGAAAAACAGCTGAAGGAATAGCGTTGGTCACTAGGTTGGTGCCTGATGGAGGTGTGGTAGCCCAGCCAGAATAGCAAACTCATCCTGATTCCCAGTCTTCCTTCAAGGAAGAAAGAGGAAAGAAATTCTTGCCATTTTTAGCACTTAGATTGAGTTGCGTTGATACCTCTAGAAGATTTAATTACAAATTAGTATGTAGTTTATTAAGACTTAACATGCACTTAAAAACGTTTGCAAGAACTTCACTGTTTGTTCCTTCATGTGTAAATCAAACTGAATTATAATGAAAGTAAATGTAAATACATGCAAAGGGTAGCCACACTCTTAATGAAGACACAACGTCCAGTTAGTCTGAGGATGATGACATTTCAGACTTTTACAAGTGGCAGTTTTCAGAGGAAGGGTAGTGAAATGTTTAATGAATTGTCATTATTTATAAACTACATTAAAACAGATTTTCCATCACAGCCAGAGAAAAGGTAAACATTGCACAGTATGTTTCACAATTGTCCTCATTATCAATTAATTATTTTAATCTCTTAAACCAAAGGTAGCAGATTGATGTACTGCTTTTACCATTTTTGAGTGCTCTGTAGAAGTAACGTGTTTACTAGTCAGGGAGAGTCTTCTTGTGACTTCAGTAGCCATGATAAAAATGTACAGATAAGGGATAAATCATCGTATGCATGCGTATTGTCACTAAAGCCAGTGGAGACCTATGGAGCAGAGGATATCACCTACTGAAATAATAATAGGGTCATTATTTAGAGTTTCAAAGAATTGAGTGTTCATCTGCACAACAGCCAAGAGCTGCGTCCCCTTTCTTCAGCACGTGGTGACTTTTTAACTTCAGTTTCTGAAACAGTATTGAGTGTTGCCAGCTTAGACCTTTGCTTATTTTTTTTTCACCATGTCCATAAGCTTCATCCATTGCTTGTGGTTATTGTCAAGGGTGGATTATCTTTTTTAATGTCAATATAGTCTGCATCAACAGACAGGATTATGTTTGCAGAAAGTAGCAACCTGAGCTGAGGAATAGAGAACAAGCTAGACAGTGTGAACAGAAGACTTTATGTATACCTGGCATACAATGAAGTAAAGTTGAAAACCAAAAAGTATTACGAACAATCTTTTTTCCCCTGAGTATCTGAGGAGCTTTTTACAATAAATGTAAATAGGAATCTAAAGCAGATGAAAGGCAAGAACAATGCACATTTGCAGTTAACTGCTAAAAGTTTCCGTAAAATGTTTATGGTTTTGTTCTGCCACCTATTCCATTTAATTTGCTTTTTTGTAGTTAAAGAGATTCAAGTGTTGTAGTCAAGTTCTAGGATCTTCTCTTTTAAAGAGTTCAAGAAGAGAATGTAATTTGTACAACATGGTTTTAAGTTTATGTTGTCTTTTACTTTGAAAAGTCTTGCAAGAATTTCTTGGAACAGAGCTACCTCTGGTTGCAAGCACGCCAGCTATCACTTGAAGCATGCAGATTATGGTTTCTTGCTTTAAATCAGTAGATTAATTTTGGTTGGTTTAAAGTGCACTCTTGTAATTAATCTACTAGTATTTGTTTTAAAAACCCATGCTGGATGTTTTGAAAGGATATTTATCCTTAGGCAAGAAGAATATTGGAATTTTTGTCTGTTGTGTCGATGTTAGAGATGAACCTTGCCTTTTAGATCTTTTAAAAGTAAACGTATTCTGACACTTCTGCCAATTCATTCCCTGAGTTTTCTTATTGCTGTCAGTAGGACTTAAACATATTTTAATGCAAATAATTATCCCACTGTTTTGAACTGCGAAATTGTTTAGCAAGATAAAATAGGCTAAAGATATGCAAGCCCTCTTATCTCTGTTAATTTGGTGAATGCTTTTTGATCACGTCCACCCTCACTTCCATAGGATGTTAAGTGACAGAGCTGTGCAGATCATTCTTTTCTTAACATACACCCACATACTTTCTTTCATAAGAGCTAAATAATATCAAATTTAAGAACTGTCAGGTAGGAAAACAAGAAAAGGCAAAGAATGGTTAAGTAAAATAGGGGAAAGTGTATCCTCACTTCACTCTGTACAGGCAACTGACTCCCCCTTGCCTGCAGACCTGCAGCTGACCATGAACAGCAGCAGGACCTGGTTGTCAGTCAGCTCCAGAGCACCTTTGGCGCAGGCTGCATGCCTTGAGGAGTTCACCACCCCAGGCTAAAAGAAAAGGCGGAGGAGAAACATAAATAAAAAAACCTATGCAACGAATATACAGTCACTTCTAGTTTGTCATTGGGTAGAGGAAGAGGTCAGGTATCTCCACTTGCTGCTGAAACCATGTCATTAATTATCAGATTCCCAGCAGGTATTGCAGAAGAGTGAAGCTTCGTGGCAGGATCTGTGGCCTTAAACATTCGAGTGAGAATATCTGTTCTGGCACGCAGGTGTCCTCTAACTTTAACTTTAGCTTCTCCTTCCTTCTCAGGATGTGTGTTGCCTGTTCCTTTTGGGAAGAGCAGACTTGCTTATCTACAATAACATACTTTTAGTTTAACAGTAGAGCTTTTGTTTTTTTCACCACTAGAATTACCATTTCTAATCACTGTTGTTATATCTGCTGAATTTCTCTCTAGATTTTAACAACAGCAAACTAAACATGTTAACTAACTAACAGCAGTATGGGTATATTGTGGACCAAAAAGAGTAATTAGTCAGGGAATACATAAGTCAGAAAACATAATTGAAAAATAATTGTATGGATTAAAAATCACGTCAGCAGAGGAGGATGGCTCAATGTTTCTGAGAGCCAGCCATTCAAACCGCAGAGGATTTTCACTGTATTTTGAAGAAATAAGGGATTAAATTTGGTCCTTGGCCTTCAGTTCTATGGAGCAGGTTTTGATTCTTCTCACTGATGAATGAAAGCCTGGCAAGAAGTATAATGTTCCATAAATATGGAAGTCATCCTAAACAACTATATTCCCTAAGGTCTAGTCTTGCAAAGGCTTAAACATATGGATATATGTGGACCTAAATGTACTGCTCATGTACTGCTAGCACAGCATTCATGCAGCTGAGCTTCCGGTTATGCAGTGATATTAATATCGAAATCACATACTTCCAATAGAAAAACAAAACAAGCGAATCATTTCTCCCTGTTAAATTTATATTTGGGAGGTCGTTGAGTGCTTTTATGGATTTTCTTGGAGGTGGGAAAAGTTGTGTAGGTTAGAGATTGGCACAAAACTTGAAATAAGCAAAATCTTTTTCAGATAAGTGACAGTTCTCTGGATGCTATTAAGCTGTGAACAGTAGGTCTTTTCAATAATCACTGTGATTCATTTTCATATTGTGTTTTTTTTTAAATAATAATATCTTTAAAAGGCTTGCTGAACAGTAGGCTGCACCAGCATAACTTTCTGTGCAGAAGGAAAGGTTTCACTCATGGAGTCTTAGATAATTTACCTTAAATTGATTTGCACAGCTCAGTAAAACCGTAAGAAAACTGTACTAGCTCAGATCACAGGTTCATTTAGCACCAAATCTCATCTCTAACCATGGCTGGTAGTGAAACTGGAAAAAGAGTTTAAGAATGGGACAAGCACATAGTGGTGTTTCCCACATTGATTGTCCTAGTCTCCGTGGTTTTATGGCTGAGGTATTTTTTGTCTGGGAGTGATATTTCTCTATTTAATAACTTCACTGGATTTTTCTTTCAGGAATTCTTTTTTTTTCTTTTTTTTCTTCTTCAACCTGTGTGAACTTGCAGTTACATGAGTGAGTTCTGCAGTTTAAGTGTATTGTGTGATTAAGTACCACTTGATTGATTTTTCTACCCCCCCCAGCCCCCCAAGCCTGCTACCCACTGGTCTTCCCTGGTTTGTCTATTAGAAATATTTCATTTTTTTCCACATTGCCCTTCTCATTGCATATAATATCCCTCCAAATATTTATCTTTCCACTTAAAGAGTCTATTTAACTGGTTCTGTCACAGGGCTTGTTCCATATCTTTGCTCATTCTTGTTGCCCTTCCATATATCTTCTAGTTTTACCCCCGTTTGCAATGAGAGACCAGAACTGCACACAGTATTCAGTGTGTGCATTGTGGATTTATACAGTAGTGTTATGTTTTCTTTTTCGTTCTCTGGTCGTTTTCTGATAATTCCTAACGTTTGCTTTTTTTTCTGACACTGAGTTATCTTTATAGAATTACAGTAGATTATTTTATAATTCCAAGAGAACTTGAACACAGTTGCAGGTAAGGAGAATATGTGTGAAGGTCTCTGTACCACCATTAGCAGAGCCCAAAGGGTACTGTTAATGACAATTATCCTTATTCTTCTCTGCTATTTGCAGAGTTGTCGTACATTTTGACTAGTTTGTTCAAAAAATCCATTGCATTCAATTTTTTATTCTTTCATGTGTAATGATATGTCTTCTCATTTGCTATGCTGCCCTGTATCCCTTATAGAAAAGCATTTTTTTAAATTATCTAACATGACTAATATTTTCTTCTGTGCAGAGGGAGAACACACTTCATTTTTGTTCTTAAAATGGAAAAGAAATTGGTCTTCAGCCTGATTTTGGAGAGGCAATGTTTACAGTACCAGGAAGGACATTTGTGCTTTCAAATCTGCTCATCATTCCTTAATCGTTCGTTATGGTTTGCCTGATTTAGCAGAAAAGACTACCATTGTTTGGAACCCTTCTCATTAGAGAAATAGAATGTTTTAAAATACCAAAATGCCACTTTTTTTTTGCTTGCAGTTCCTAATGCTGTGTGTCATTGAGAGAAAATGTTTTGAACTTTTTGATCTCCCTTGGGGAAACGCTGCAAGTAGCAGAATTTTGTTATTTTTATGTCAATTTAGGTCTTACATGATTCAGCACTTGTGGTTTATGGGAAAAAGAGTTGTAGATTATGACTAAAGGAGCAAAAATAGTAAGGAGTGGCTACTAGAAAAGGCATCCTTTTACTGTTAGAATATTTTCTGGATTGCCTTTTCTTCGTTTTTAAACCTGTACCTCTATTCCTCATATTTTCTCTATCACTTGTGACTAGTACAGTTCAAAGAGAATAGTTCAATTCTGTTTCACTTTTCAGCATTTTTAACAGTACAAAGAATTAAGGACAAGTTGCTATAGGATCTTGATAATACTAAATCTGTACATTTAAGTCTGTCAAACATGGTTGTCTCCAATAGGCCAACTAGTCACCCTCTTCTGGCAGCCTCTCAGGAATTAAAAGAAAGTCTCTAGGGAAGGGAATGGAAGAGGATACAGGATGCAAAAACACTGCTTGTAGTGCAGGAAAAATTCTTTGTAGTAATGGACCACAAACAATGAGTTAACTCATTCTGGGATGCATTAACAAGGCTGTTGAACAAAAAGATGTGAAGTGATTATGCCTTTCTGCTTGGCACTGGTGAGTCCTCAGCTGGGGTATTGTGTCTAGTTTTGGGAAGTGAACTTTAAAAAAAAAAGGTACACAAATAAGAGTCCAGAGGAGAGGGTCAAGGGTAAGAGGAGACAAAGAAAACTGGGTATGTTTACTCTTGAAAAGTGAACGCTCCAAGTTGAAGGGTAAAGGGAGCAGAATACAATTTTTAGTATTTAAAAAGCTGAATTACATAGTCTCGTGCCTCTCATTCAGAGGGAAGAAATGAACTAGAGGAGAGGAGACTGTTCCTCTCTTCTCTGTTGTATGGTAAGCCCGCATGTTCAGGATATTCTGTGACAGGGAGTTTAAGGATCCCAGTCTCGCAGATACACTGAGATATGACTGCCCAGTTTCACACACTGTATTTTCAGCGACGTGAATCACCTCATGCTCAAGTTAAAAAAATCTGAAAATTTGGAAAACTTTGGAAGATACAAGGTCCAGTCAGTTGGTCTTTCACATTTGCTGCTGTCCTGTTTGCAAAGGTCCTATGGGCATGTTAGTTGAAAGTCCCTGGGACTGCTTTTCCAAAACTAAAGCTTCTGTAGTCATGTCTTGAATTAATCTAGAGACTTCATTAATTATTTACCTGACTTGTCATGGCCTTGTTGTGTAAACAGACATGATAATTTCTCTTAAATAGCGCATGTTCTTCCAGGGTGCTTTTCAGGCAATGTATCAGACTATAATATAGAGTACACAAAACTATCTTGTGCTTCCAAGTATTGGTTGTTTTAAATCTAAATCTTGGCAAGATGCCCATGATTCTTTTCTTCTGGTGGAGAATTATCCACGTCTCCTAGTCAGACAGGGCTTAACATTTTTTTTTCCTAAAAGCAGAAAAAAATGGCTGGGGGAAGTCATGCTGCCAGGAGTATTCTGTCTAAAGGCTTAAAGGAGCAAAGAGCATGCCTTCAGGTACTTTCAATTAAAAGCAGCAAGCAGGAGTTTTTGTTTTCATGCATGTATGCACTGACATACGTATATGCATTTACGTATAGGACTTTTCCTGTTCCTGTACAAGGTTTTATTCTGTTCAAGAACTAGGACATCTGGTTGCTAACAGTGGGGTAAAAAGTCCAGTGCATCGGCTATTAGCTGTAGGCGCTCAAGCACATGGAAATGAAAAGAGGATTTGGAGAATAAAATAAGTTTATCTCAGGTTTGTGGTATTAGAGCGAAAGTTCTCCAGGTGAAGGGTGGCAGGTGAGTAGCTTTGAAGTGTTGGTGACAGCTCCCGGCTATCGCAGCAAGTACGTACATGTGTGAGTCCTGTGGCAAGTGCCACCGCTTGGTAGTCTGCAGGCTTTTTGGAGATATGTGTTGTGCATTTGTCTTCATAAGAGGGGCTTGAGAGGAGAATTATGGCAAAGCTGGTGATTTTGCTAGTGAGAGGTTTAAAGAACTACAGACACAGATCATAGGAAATAGGGTTTCATTGCTCACAATTTCTGTAGAAAGGAGAAGCAACTCCCATTTCATTTTCCCATTAGGGGTAGTCCCTACTTTCCTGATGGAGTGGATTTAGGGGAAATAATGCTGAAATGCATCCTGCAATGTTGTTGACTTGAAGGATGATCACAGTGAAAGGCATATCTTTTTTTTCGTTCTGTAATCATTAGGAGCGGTGCCCTTAATATATTATAGGTACAGCCAAATGTCATGCTCATACCATTCCTGATCCATGTTTACATGATAGATGTGAACATACCTAAATTTTAGGGGCTTGAGTTCTGGGGGAAATACAGAGATAAAAAGTATGCAGTAAATCAAAGTTTTCTTTTCATTTCCTTTTTCCCTTTCCGAAGTACAAACATACACACGCAAAAAAAAAATCATTGCAAATAGTATAATTAGATGGTTATTTTTTTTAAGAACATATTGCTTTGCCTGCTTCCAGACACCAAGAGGGAAATTTAAAACAAAACATTTGTTAATGAGTTTATGAAGGGCTGCTCTACAGAATTTGAGGATGTAATCAGGAGAAAATCCTGACTCTGACAGTCAGCTTGACTGCTGGGGGAATTCCAGGCATTTGCTTCTAGCAAGAGAGCTCCTTTGCTCTGAGCATTCCTTGTTTGCTGCACTTATGGACTGGCTGAGTCGGTTCAGTGCGTACTATTTCTGGGCAGGTTTTTCCAGTGTTGTTAAGGGTGGGTTTTTGTTGGGGCCTGATGAGTGGGTTTCAAAACTGGAGGGCATTTTACTGCCCGACTGACATTCTAATTCATTTACTTTTTTGAGATGCTTATGCGTATATGGTACTGTTTTCTTCTCCCTATGTCAAATATTTTTCTCCCCAGGTTTTATAGTTTAAGCAAGTCATCAGCCTTTGAATATCTTTGCTGCCCTGAGAATGCATGCTAAGGGGTGCTTACTGCATAGTTTCATGTACATTTGTTCCAGCAGCGCTGCCAGGCTAAGCCATCGTCCTCCTCTTCCTCCTTCCCCCCCCGCCCGGCCCCCGTCACTATCCACTCCGCTTTCCCATTTTTATGCCTGCACGGTGCCCTCAGCTGCGTCCTGGTAAAGCTGTTTGTTTGGCCTGACCAAATGAGGTGAAGGGAGAGGTTATTTTTAGTGCAGATCATTTCCGTGGTTTTAACTGAGGGCGGGTGACACAAAATGGGGAAGAAGAAAGCGGAGATGGGAACAAGCAGTAGGACATAATGGGGAGGTGATGGCTATCTAAACAAGCAGGCTTACTTCCTCCACCTCTGTATCTACAATCACAGATTACAGTCAAGCCAAAAGCCACTGGAAATCTGTGTGTTAGAAGAAACCCGGTGCAGTGTGTTGGTTTTGCAGCTTCTGATGTGAAGTCTGACATTTCTTGCAGAGGTTAGGTGGCATAAGAACAGGTCTGTCTTGCTCACCCTTGCCCTTTTGGATAAGTAAACACAGCTACATTCACTGTGGTTATTCCTAAACTTAACTTTTTGGACTGGAGCTTTAAGGCTTAGTCTGATGCATTTCAAAAGCAAACGACTCACATGAACTCCAGCATACAAAAGACTTCCTAGCTCTTTGAGTCTCATGTAAAAAGAACTCTTCTCTCTTGGCTTTGTTACGTAACTGCAACCCACTTCCGCTCTATTACTATATTATCTTTACTGACAACATGATAGATAGGTATGCAAAAATCCCTTGAGTGGTCATTTGGCCACAAAAGACATGGCAGGGGAGGGTACCTATCCATACATATGTTTAAATTCTGTTTACACATTCCCATGGTATTGGATGTGCCAGGGTAATAGTGTTCCTGTGGATGTAAAGTAAGACTGGAGCGTTGTTCCAGTGCATGCTATGGAATTGAAGCTATTTTATAAAGTATGCATAGCCTTCAGGCGAGATGGGACAAGTTCACAAAACAGAAGTCAACTGAGGGCTCCTGATTATGTAGAAACCCTGTTTGGCTCAAGCTCTTGAGAAGAAGTCTTGGAAGACTGTTTGGGGAGAAGTGTTGTTATATAAGCTTGTCCCATCCTTGCCCATCTCTTGCTGGGCATGCACTGCTGGAAAAAGCATAGTGGGCTAGGAAGACCTGTGGTGAAACCCTGCAGAAGCCTTCTTAATTTAAGGTTTAAGAAGTCATTTCCAGAAGGGATTACTTTCCAACATATCCCAATCAGCACTATGCTGATTCATTTTTAAATAGATTAACTAAAAAGAAAAAATGAATCACAGCTATTGTTCAGGTGAAAGTTTTGCGTTATGTGCCAGTAAGACTCCCCTATTAGCCATTATTTAATTTTTCCACTTGCACTACCACAAGCGTGAGAGAGTACGTTGCCTTTCTTGCCAGAATGCATGATGGTTTTCTTTCTGTAAGCTCAGAGAGGCTTCTACAAAAGGAGGATCATCCACTCATTTCTATCGGCCTGTCCTTGTAGAAGCCATTATTTGATAATATGAGAGAGCCTGTGGCTGGCTAGAGGGGAAATTGCTCTCAATAGGAGTTTCAAAACCAGTAAGGCCATTTTACACATACTTAGCAGTGAAACTCCTGAAGTTTCACAAGCTATGAGGTGCTATTGGAGAGGCAGACATGTCTAACATATACATTTAAAAAGCCTAAGGGTCAATTCAAAATTTAGCTAAGTTAAATTGTGTTGTTTAGGAGATGAATTGAGAGCAAATAAGATATGCCATAGTGTTTTGTCGTCATAAAGTCCAGTGAAGCTTTTCAGTTGAACTTTTCAACCCCTGCTACAAATGTTAAAATACAACCTCTAGTATCTATGCCTGTATTAGCTCAAGCATTAAATGATTTCATATCTTTTCTTATGGAGAGAAAAAGGAGAGAAAGAAATAAAACCTCCTTGCGTTTCAAACTGGATTTATGTAACGTGAAAAAATTGAAAGAGAATATATCTATCTGTGCAAAACTGCAGACACCATCTTAGCTGAATACTTGAATAATGAGTACTGCGTGGAGGCAAGCTGAACACTTCTCTGCATCTAGCAGTGTTCGTAATTTGTTTTAAATTGTGTTACTGCCATTCTTTAGCTTAGTTTCCATGTTCACTTCTCTACAATCTGAATGCTCTGTTATCACAAGGAAAATATCCCAGTGATGTTTCCTGAGCATGTAAAGAAACACAGGGAAAGGAAGTTCACCTTTTTTTTGTTATGTGAAGTAAAATATTGGCATGAGCATGTTTTTCCCCAGGTTTATTAAAAAAGATAAAATTCAAGCGTCTTTAGACTACAGTAAAATTACTCTCCATCTGTGCCTAAACACAAATTATCTGAAATACAAATATACAAAAATGTGTTCAAAAATGGTACAATGGTATATCAATAGGAGCCAATGTTGTTACTTTATTCGTCAACATAAAAAGAAGAATAAAAAAAAAAAAGAAGAATCCACAATTAACAATTAACTCAAAATTAAAGGTTTAATTTAAGCAGGTTTTGTTATGATTTTTATTTTTCAAGATCAGAATAAGTTTCCAAGAAGGTTTGCAAAGTGGTAGATAGAAAAGGTGATTTAAAGCCAGCCAACTTAGAAATAACCTCTGCAGCCCACTAGAACTGAAAATGAACAGTAAGTAAGAGAGGAAGATGAATAATTTGTTTTCCCATTTACATGAATGGGTGTCAAAAATATGTCAAGAACAAACAGGACAAAACTTAAACCGGAATCATTGGGAACAATTTTAAGTATTTTTTAAATGTAGATATTTTTAAAGATACAGCTTTGGTGTATTGGAGAGCTTATCTACCTTAAACTTGTGACTCTTCACTTTACAAGCAGAGAATGTTCAAGGGATGTAAAACAACTGTTTTGCATCAAATGGGAAAAATCAGAGTGTTTGTTTGGGGTTTAATGGATTTATTCTGATTTACCAAGACCTTTATATCTTTTGTGCATGTGTACTGTGTTGACTATAAAAATAGTATTTGACCAGTGCAGCGAAAGTATAGTAACACCTGAGTATTGAACCAGTTTTTAAGATGTTGTTTATTGTAATGCTTACTGTATTTATAAGGTCATTTATAATCTGAAAGAAGCGGCAAAAAAAATGGTATTGATATCTGTTTAACCACAGGTATTATGTAGGGTTTTTTTTTTTCATGGATACACATAATCAGCACTGCACACTCGAATAATTCATCAGAATATTTCCTTCTTTATTAGTGCTTTTCACAGTGTCAGCAAGACTTTCCTTCACTGCTTTCTCAACTCTCCATGGGCATGCTAGGTCCTCTCTTCTCCTGTCTAGGGACATCTGCTGTGGGATGGTCAAGGCGAAGGAAAGGGGCCGCTGAGGAAGGTGCCCCAGTATCTCCCTTGGTTTCCTCCTCTTTCCTCCCTGTCCTTGACTTGTCCTTTCCTTCCCCGGTGGGACCTGGGCAGGAGACTTCCCCAAAGGTACCTTCTCAGCAGAAGGCCTCTCGGGTATGGCTTGGCTGTTTCTGCTTCGTGCCACCTGGGGAGACGTCATGAGAGGCCGAGTTATATTTTTATCTGACACAAGCCCTCTGACACAAAAAATGAACTTTTGCCCTGCATGTATGTGATGCTGTCCTGTTGAACTGTTTTCTGTCTAAAGTACATATTTCTCAGTGTGGAACACTTTTAGCTAATCAAAAAACACTTAATAAATGCACTTGGATAAATGGAAGCATGTTGATGATACAAACTATATGTCAGGTGGTGTGCTTAACATCTGTATTTTCAAGCTGACTGTACAAAGTAAGAACAAATAACTGCTGATGTTTACAAAAACCCTTTTATACAGATTGCATGAAAGCAAATATCTTAGAGTACACATTAACTAAAAAACAGGAGATTTTGATTAATTCTTTAAACCATTTAAATGTAGCTTTAAACTCGCATGTGTAGTCTGGGCTGCTGAGCTTTTAGTGTCTTCCTTTAAGGTTGAGATTTAATTAAAGGTCAGTGTCACACACATTTCCACAACACATAGTAAAACCCTGGAATGAAATGAGCCTCACTTGAACATTTGATTAGACAAGATAATGTATTTCCCCCTGGAGTAGTTTGTTATTCAAAACAAGCTCTTTAGGGAAGGAAGTTCACATCAGTTGGTAACTGTTCCTGTGGATACCAAAGAACTTTGTACAGTACACGCTACAGTAAATTGCACTGCAGATCATGTAGGAGTTGGAAGCACGGCCCGTCTCCATGCAAAAGTATCAAAATGTATAAAAAAAGATAATAAAGAGCTTACTAGCAGACAAACAGCAGACAGTTATACTAGAAAAAAAATAACATGCAAATTTACAGAGCCAGTCATGCTTTTAGTTAGTCAAGAAATTATGCTGTTCTAGTAGCTGAATTTTAGAAATGCTGTTTTAGGCCTTGTGTGTCAAAAAGAAAGCACTAAAAAAAGTTTGCTATGAACTGATGCCCTTAAATGTAATGTGAAACTGAATAGCTTCTGGCAGTTGTAGATTTCATAACTATTAGCTATTCTACTCTGTAGATTAGATGGCGCTTTTTTCTGTCATTGCCCTGTTTTGATGCTTTTGGTCTTCACTCGCCATGTATCTTGAAAGTTTTAGTGACTGGTAGCAAGTGGTGGTAGCAGGCCACGTTTTAGGACTCAGCTAATTTTGAACTTCTGACTGTTTCTGATTATCTGTATGAACTAACTTTTGATGGTAAGCTGGCAATGAATGTTTGTTCTTGAAATGAACACTCTCTAAAACAAAGACTTGTTTTCATGGGATGGGAAAATTCCCTAAAGTTAATAAATGTTTGCTGCCATGGAAGCAGTTTTAAAACACTTTACAATATAGCAGTAAGTCTAGTATATCTCCGGTGGGTACTTTGGTGTAGAAATCCAATTTAAATCTAATTTTGACTTTATCTTGGGCTGCCATGTTGTTTATGTCTTTGATTACAGAAGTCTCTGTTAACTAGCCAGCTCAAAGAGTTGTTGTGTTCTGAGTTTGCTGAAGCTACTAACTAAGCTGTCGTTTGTATCTTAAATTTGTTATATGGAATTATTATGATGATGGTCATCATAAAAGTTTGGGGAAAGAGTTCTGCAAGTTTTACATAGTACATATTGTATTATACAATATCATTATAATATATAACATTAAAGAGTGACTCAATATAGCTGTATATGAATATTATACAAAAGACCTAACATAATTTTATACTGCCACTCTTGGTACATAGTACTAGCGTTTGAGCTGTAGTTTGAGTCAGTAGATAATCCCCAATCGGAAAAAAGAGGCATACTTTGGCAGTCAGCACTGATCTCTTGTGTGATTCCAGCAAGTAACTTAATCTTGTTTCCTCCATTCCTTCTCCTACCTTTCTATTTAGCTAAAGCGGAATAGGGTACGTGCCCAGCATAATGTGCTTTTGGATCTTCACCAGGAGCTCTAAGTGTTATTCTCAGTCCTGTAAATTGTAATTTGTTCCATAAGTAATGGAGCTAATAAATTCTGGTTGCCTGTGGATGTGTTGTAGATGCCCAGCCTACTTCTCCAGTGATGATAAATAGCCTGTTTTTCCTTTAGGTCTCCTATTGCTTGATTTTCCTCAAAGTAGTCCCAATCCCCTTCCAGCTGGGCAAGAGGCAGTGCATGTCGGGGCACCATTTGGTGAATAAGTGCTGACTGGCTGGTCAGACCATGCGTATTCGTCAGCAGCTAATCCAGCAAAACCAGCTAACTTGTTGAGTTCACGCTAAAACTTCCCTCCAGTAAGGAGGTGTTGAACCAACTCCTTCCACAGCCAACGATGTTCTTGTTAGACTTTGAGTCCTCTGCCTTTTTGTGGCATTTGGTTGGAACTGGCCAATATGTTGCATAGCTAGGTAGAAGGCATGGTTGATTGTCAGACAGATGATACGACAGTGTAAGCCTTCCTTTCCTTAGGAAACCAAGCTAAGGAGACAGCATACGTTGCAGTAGGGCTTAAACAGTTTAATAAGTTAGGCTACAACTGAAATTTAAATGTAACATTTACATGTTATGCTTATGGTCACATTTTATGCTTATGGCTGCAGATAAGCTTTCTTCTTGGATACAGTATGTGTTTTAAGAACCATGGAGTGCTGCCTAATATTTTTGCTTCTCAAGGAGAATGGAAAATCTGCTGCTCATAAAAAGTTCAAGTAAATGAATTCTTGTAAACTGATCAGTCGGTCGATGGACCCAGGTGCAGGATGTTGAGTGCAACGTTGCCCCAATGTGTTGCTACCTGAGCCTGTCTTGGCTAGGTGTACAGTGTCTTCTGAATAGTTTTCTGTATAAAAGTGGATCTTCTGTCATCTTTGTTAATGTATCGCTGTGCTCTTTTCAACACCTCATAAGATGTTTTTATCTATTAGGTATGCTTTCATTTCAGTTCTTTCATTTTTTTGTATGGACTTTTCTGCCAGCCTGCTTCAGTCAAGCGTAACACACCTTGATTTCTGTCCTTCTAATTGTGCACAGTGTGCAATATGGATTTTCAGAAGTATGTGCAAATTCAAATTTTTACATAGTTAATTTGAGGGGGAATTGTTTATAACTATAAAAATAGTTTATAACTATTTTTTCGCCCAGGAAGATAGTTTCCAAGAGCATACTGTGGAAGAAGATATTTTATATCCTGCACTTTATCTGAAGATCCTGTGTTATAACTGCAGTATCTTCAACATAGAGAGTATGAATTGCTGGAAAACAGCACATGGTTTGGCACTGATGTGTAACATCAGCAGTGCCAGTGAGATTTAGAGTGACAGCCTCTATTCTAAGGTCCCATCAATAGTAAACCACCTTTAGAATACAGTCACTAAAGAATAACTTTCAAAATAGAAAAATTATAGCTTTCTTAACTGGTTTTACAAATTTATTAATTTCTACATTTTAATTGGGTATCCCTTTTAAACATATATTAAAAACTGGAAGGATGTAGAACATGTAGCAACTTACATTTCCAGGTTTATGATTTTAACTACATATAATTAAGTCCACAAAAATATAGTTCTTGACATGTACATCTGCATAAAGTGTTCAGTGTGTGCTGCTAGTTAGAAATGTTCGGTGTCCCTTTTTCTTGTCATTCATAAAATGAGTACAACAGGGAAAGAAGATAGCTGTTGTGGAAAGTTGTTACTACAAAATATGGAAAACATGAGATCTAACGGTATGTTACAACACAAATAACTTTCAATAGCTGTTCTAAATTAGGCAGAGCTTAACAGCTAAACAGACAGGCTTCAAGTTATTATTTGAAAAATTATTCAGCTGAGATGCAGTTCATCCATTCACATCTTTTAGTTGGAAGGCTGGCTTTTCTGAAGCCAGTGACAAAACTGCTGGTGACTTTAGTGGCATCAAGAGCCAACCAATATACTTCAACATACCCGAGCTCCATTTTCATCCAAGAAAAGATACACTGTCATAGGTCTGTTTCATATAGTATGAATTCATCATTGTCCTGGGCTGGCCAAAATGATTGTGGGTGGTACAGAATACAGGGTTGCATAGCCATCGTATTCACACTATGATATTAAAAGTAGGGGAAAGTTATTGTTGCTGGAGGAAAATTTACAGAAAGAGAGTTCCTGACAGTAGGAACGCTTTAAAGCTTCCGTCCTGCATGGAACTGGTGGTTTGATATTTTTAGTGTATTGAACAGTCTTTAAAAACCTGTTTTGCTGCCTGAATTATTACATTAGTAACGTTTTTTTTTTCCATTTTGTAGTATTAGATCGCTCTTTTGTATGTGAAAGTAAATAGCCATTTTACAAATATAAGTGTAATATGATATCTCTGAGGTTCAGTGAATTACAACAGAGCTTTGCTTTTCCTTACTGCAGATAAGACACGAGCAGTGTAGTGCTTTTCAGATTACTGAACACTTAATGAATTTTGAGATGAGATTATTCAGTTCATAGCTAGATAGTTTGAAGGTATGCTTTCTTCAAACATGACAGCTCTTCATTAAATGCTGCAGGTATCATTTCAATTTTCATAGCATAGTCTAAAGTTTCTTATGGGCAAACCTTATTGTAAAAATGTTCAGTGTAGACACAAAAGTGAAAAGATTGATTAAAAATGTGGGCAAATCTGAAGATAACAGCTAAGAGTCTTTGTTTATTCAATACTTAACCAAAATCCCATGAATACTTGGAATGGTTTAGTTTTTCAAGGTGGACACGGAAATTTCAACTGAACTAAGAGACAGGAAAAGGAAAATTATGCTTTTTGTATGTCTGGGCCTTTATACTGTACCAACAGTAAGTGATAATGATTTGTAGCATTATTTTTTTGTGGTACAGAATTATTTCCTAAAATGTGGAGATGGATTTACACATCCATCCAGTCAACAAAAATCCATTGCACTAGTCTTAGTTTAACAGAGTTGAAAATAGATAGGTTGAAATACTGTTATCTTCCTTAATATAATCTTACTGTAATGTATACAAAATACATTAGGATAAACAGACTTTAAAATGTGAATTTTAAAAGTCCTTTGGAAAAAGGATACAAGCAAGCAGGTGGCTTAAAAAATTTTGCCTGTCTCTACTAACCTCTTAGTGATCTTCCTTCTGGCTCATACAGTCTTTTTCAGTCCACTGAGTGAATAATAAAGGACTTTCCCCCTTCCTGTTCCCCTGTCAGCAGGGTTGGTTGAACTGTAAAGCTGCCTAAATAGTTTGTAAGTATATCCTGCCATGCTTTATTTATCTATGCTTAAGATTGCAGGGATTCAAAACATGGTAAAATATGTAGTATCATGCAGGCTCAGGCAGTAGTATGATTGCAGTACAAGAAAATAAATTCCATTTTATAAATTCATATAATTCTCCCATTGAAATGCTTTCCAAACAGTATTCCTTATTTTTATTTTGGAAGTCTAGTGCTGACTTTCCGGGACTCAGTTTAGTTGCTACAGCCTCTGACTATTTTTATTCCACTTCCTAAGAAACATGGATGTCGACAGAAGTCTTTTTCCAATCCACACATTGTTTGGAAAATCTTACATACTACATAAAAGTTAATCTACTTACCTGAAGACCCAACTTCTTCCTGAAATATCTTGGATCTCTTCCAGCATCAGCAAAGAAGGACGGTAGTTTGGAACTGTCATATACAGGAGCATTGTTGAAAAAACAACTCGGTGTTTAAATTTAAACTTCATTGTTACGTGTTTAGTTATTGACCCATGTATCTGTGAAGAGAAATGCATTTCTTCCTTCCTCTCTCTCTTCCTCTCCCTCCCCACCAAGAGAGGTCTGGTCCTCCTGCTACCTTTCTTCCTCTTTCCTGCTCCACCATTAAAAATAGAGCTCCTCCACTTCATTATCATTTTCCTGAGCAGCCCAGCCCTGGTGCGCTCAATCACAAGATTCACTTTCCACTCTTGCCAGCATCCCTACAGATTTCTTTGTCCTAGATAGCACTTCCCCAGTGAGACACCAGATGACTTAAGGAGATTAGACAAGGGTGACCAGTTCTGTGAGAAAAAAGTGGGACGCGTATGGGCTCTGTTTGCATGGGAATCCTCCTGGTAGGCAGAAACTCCTTTCACTGTGTTATCACCTATGGGAGAATCCAACAAAACTCTTTCAGTAAGGGTAGCAGGTTTTTGCTTGCAGCAGAAGTTTGCTTTTTGACTTGAATTAGGATCCAGATTAGTGGCAGTTTTTAGTCATCCAGAGATTTTCTCAAAGAGCAACTGTTACTCGGTGGGATTTTTTTTCTTATTCCCTCTTAGGGGTGATTTTGCATAACCTCCAGGTTAAATTGCCAATGGAGTTTGGAGAAAAGAAAGCAAATAGAGCAATATATCTAAGAAAGCCCACCTACAAGGACTACTATCAATCAGAAAGTCTGTGGCCTCTGAACAGGGTAGATTGGTGTTGAAGGGAATCGACACGTCTTGTGAGCATTGATGTGGTTATTCAGTTGCACCTATCCCCTGCAGATTATTAGTTTAAAGGTTCGGCAAGATGGTGACAAGTTCAGAACTCAGGAGCATTTTCTCTATTTTAGAAATGTCACCATTAAGAAAACTGTCCAGCTTGTTTCAAAATTCTTCGGAAAACTTTTGTCTTAACCCCAAATTATGTACTACCACTGTTGAGACTGGTGTAATCTTTTTGTTAATACAGATGGAAAACTCAGATTCAAAATAATATTCCAACAATTAACTCTGAAGTGATTACCGTTATCCTAAAATAGTAATAAATGATGATTCTTATTGAAGTATCTCAAAATTTCCTAGAGGCAACAGTAAGGGTTTTTTCTAATTTGTATATGGGGAAACTGAGCCACCAGAGGTCACAGAGAATAGTTGGCAGAGCCAGAAATAGAGTTCAGGCTTTTCCACTTTCAACTGAATGTTCTTGTCACTGGATACCACCAGATGGTCTCCAGATTATTCAGTAAATAAGCCTCTGCATCCTCCATAAATATTCCACCAAAGCCAACTGGCTGTGTCTCACGCTTGCTAGTTCCCAGTCTGTGAGAGTGGCTGACTTGGCAGGTAATGCTGTAGCTGGCCCCATTGAGCAGTCCTCTGTTCTGCAGGTTTACTAGTTTTACCAGGCAGAACAATCTCTTCTCCACTGTTGTTTTTAGCAATTCTCCTCTGCATCATCAGGAACTTCTTTTTTAGTGTAAAACTTTTCTGTGTATGCTTGAGGCAAACAATCATTGTAGAATCATAGAATGGTTTGGGTTGGAAGGG
Organism: Ibidorhyncha struthersii; assembly: GCA_013398815.1. Lineage (NCBI taxonomy): Eukaryota > Metazoa > Chordata > Aves > Charadriiformes > Charadriidae > Ibidorhyncha > Ibidorhyncha struthersii. The sequence continues at coordinate 650,876 of VZSZ01001077.1, forward strand.
AGCTGATTTAGAGGAAAAAAACCCAACCCTGTTCTGATAACTGCCTGCAGATGTCTGAAAAGTGTCTAAAGAAATATTTTATCTGCTTTTAAAATCTGGGTGACTTAATTCTTACTGTCTGTGTGCCTTGAAATTCAGAGGGTAGAAGTATATATACATATGCACTTGTGGCTGTGTGTCTGTCTGTCTCTCTGTGTGTGTAGCATAAATAACAGATGGGAGAGGAGGTTCATGACTACAAAACAAACTGTTTTCTAGTCTCTCTTAATTCACTTCTTCACTTCCCAGTTCATAGGAATTTTGCTATTCTGGTGAGGGTTTTCATGGCCTTCAGTTCTTCAGGATTTTGCCTATACTGTAATATATGTCTCATATAGAAGTGTCCGAACTAACCTTTATGTGTCTGGTATACTTCTGTTGGGGAGTTTAGTAGTGTAAATCTAAATGCTGGCCAACAGGCAGCTTCCCTCAATTCACAGTGCTTACCATAGTTGTCCTGCCAGTACTTTGCAAAAACTCAGCTTCTTCCAACCTAGATAGTTAACTACAGGAGCTGAATTCACTGCAGGAGCTGCAGGGTGCATGAACCAGCTGACTGGAATGGACGTTTGACTGGTATTCTCTGAAACCGGGGGAAGCAGTTGGTTGGCTGGAGGCAGAACTGCCATTCAAAGGGACCTTGGCACACTTTGCAGGGCTGAGCTGCCAGAAACTTCAAAGAGTTCAACAAGGAGAAGTGCTATGTCCAGCACCTGGGACAGAACAACCTTGAGCATCGGTATGGACAGGGGACCAGCTGGCCAAGTAGCAGCTCCACCAACAATTATCTTGGAGGTCTGGTAGAGATGCTAAACATGAGTCAGCAGTGTCTTGTGCATACTGAGTCGTGCTTGGAAGAGTGTGAGCCGGTCAGGAGAAGGGTTTATTCCTCTCTACACGGCACTCATGAGGCCACGTCTAGGGCACGTGTCTAGTTCTGCACCCATCCAGAAATGTCAGAAAACTGCAGTGAGTCCAGTGGAGAACCCACTAACGAGGTTAGAGGGTGAAGTACATGGCATGCGAGGAGAGGCTGAGGAAAATGATCTTGTTTAGCCTGGGAAAGAGAAGGCTAAGGCAGGATTTGGTAACAGTCAGCCCTCACCTAAAGGAGGAGGGGAGTTACGGAAACAGAGCCAGACCCCTCTCAGAGGTGCACAGTGATGAGATAACAGACACAACCTGCATCAAGGGAAGGTCGTATTAGACATTAAGGAAAAAAAGTCAGTGGCCAGACATGAGCAGGTTGCCCAGAAATGTTGTGGCATCCTCATCCTGGGAGACTTTCAAAACTCAGTTGGACAAGGCTCTGAGCATCCCGCTGTAAATGCGACGTGAGCCCTGCTTCCAGAGCCCCCTTCCAACATAAATTTCTCTGTGATTCTATGCCTGTACCTTGTTCATGCCGGAGACGTGTCTCCTTGCAGGGTGACAGGCTTTGGTTCACCTATAACCAGTGAGATTGATCAACATCTTTTTTGCAAAGAAAATATAGCTGTATGTAATGCATGTAGCAGAACCAAGAATTCTAAAGCAATAAGCAGCCTGCATATATTTTTTGTTCTCACCTGAACTTACATTTTTCTACAGTTTGAACAGCTCATAGATGGAGAATTGTACTCTTGGTTTATAAGTTTTCTTGAACTTGGTGATAGAGACAGAATACCTTGTGAAACAGCATTCAAGCTATACAGATTGAATCATTAACAAAAAGCATCTAGATTAGCAGCTGATGAACTGTTGCATCTCAGCTGTGTGGATCCCAGTTGTCTAGGAGCCAAGTAAACCTGTGAAGAAGTGGCCAGGATGGTGATGGTATAAGATGATAACAGAAAGCCAAGGTACTAATTTGCATCAGACTTGCGCCTCTGTTTCAAGTAGGCTAGTTGAAACTGTCTTCCATTGCAAGCACATTTCTTGTATCATCCCCACCGTTGTGTAGTTGTTGGCCACCATCCTTCACAACCTGAGGACAACTCACCAAGAAGTAAGATGCAGTTTTACAGGGCAAGAACAATAGGGAAATCACATGCTGCAGAAATTACAGGTCCTTCTTCAAGGGACAGCGCATTTAAAGAGGTGGCATGTAAAGGTAAGAGTAAGAATCAAGCATTAAACTGTCTGCTTTAACAGTTTCCTCATTGGCAGGGTCTTCCCTGTGACCTGTCGCTTCTGCTGCAACTTTTCTGTGAATTCTTGGTCTTCTGTGTTGGTCATTGTTGTCCATGGCCACTGTTTTTGTCTCTCTGCAGTAGAGAAAATGAGCCAGGCAACTCTGCTGTGAATTCTCCCATCTCCACAGGCTTTAACTGAAAATTGGATGATAGGGAAATTTATCTGCTTTTGTCTGTCAGCTTCAAAGTTCATTTGGTTTAAAAATAAGTCATGAGATGGAGGTCAGCTGCCTTTTCATGCAAATCAATGTCATGGTTTCAACTTAATAATTTTGTTACTGTGGAAATTGTTGCTCATTTGTTGCAGTATATTCTCAAGTTTCTCTGCCTGACCTCTAGATGCCCCAAAAAGTATATGAAAACTGAAGGGTGGAGGAGAAGGGAGAGAGATGTTTACTGTAAACTCTGCTAGGATTTTCAGATTTTACCAGCGTTGGTTATGCAGTTTTAAAGTTCCAATTTTAAAAATCCTCAGTAATTGAGTCCACTTAAAATATGAGGACAGCAAGGAATTTTATGAAACCAAAACAATTGATTCTTGCAGCATATTTCTTTGTAGGTGCAGATACGTATCACCGTGCTTTATGATTATTTTATGTACTAAACCCGTAGGAACCAGAAGTAGGGATTTCCTGTCGCTACTCTCAAAACTGATTTTGGAATCTGCCAAGCGTGTTGACATTGGAAAACATAGGCTCAAGGGAATAGGGATAATGTGTTTGTGGAATGCTGTCAAGGTTGCTAGCCTTAAAAGTAGATATTTTGATGTATGATACACGTACCCACCTGACAAATCGTATTGTCCCCCTGCTCTTTTGCTTGCTTCCTAGTGACAGAATTGAAGTGTGCTTTAAGAGTTATTTTGAACTTTTGGAGAAGAGGATTATTCTACACGAGGGGAGGAAAGATACAACTCTCATCCATTTAGAAGAATGTGGCAAAGGAAAGTGTTTACACAGGCTTATGTCACGCTCAGCTGTACACTAAAACAGCTGCTTGCTCTAATTTAAGACTAAGAACACTGACAGTGTGCGCTGAAAACACTGGACCTATTGTGTTAGCAGTGCAGATAACCAGTAGTTGGCATCTAGGCTAGTGCTTTCTTTTCTTTCTTTTTTGGTTTT
>VZSZ01001077.1:654227-727087 GCA_013398815.1 Ibidorhyncha struthersii
TCCATGATGCTAGTTGCAGAGCCTTTTGAAAGCAGTTCCCATTTTCATGCTTTTACACACATATGCATGTGCACAGTCTATTTGCCTTACTTTTCACTGTTCTCAAACATTTTGAACCTGGGGCCTTAAAAGAAGATGAGACCCTAACCTTGTAATTTTTTTTCTACAATGTCTAATGGAAAAAAAAAATTAAGGATTCTAAATTGTAACCTTCAGCTTCCAAGTATCCTTTGCTTTAAGCACAGATTTTCTGATTTAGTGATTCACTAGTTAAAATTAGCGTGAGGTTTTATTCCTAGAGAGAAGTCAGGAGCGTATTTTCACATATTTTCTTCAGCTACTAAAACCCTACGCGTGATTTTAAGGGTTTGAGAGCTGTGCCCTTTTTTGTGTCTTGTTCCGTTTGGTAGCTGAGGCTTCTGTAAAATACACAGGCTGTCTTGAAGGGGAACCCTTCTTTGAAAATGCTGAGTGCACAGAACTTTTGAGCAGAGGGCACAAAGCTCAAAGGGTTTGTGAAAGAGGTTTTGTCAGAAAGGTCTCCTGAATCTGTCTTCACATACATGTCACATTCATAAATGGGCATTTGCTTCTTTTCCCTGAAGGTAATAGAGGGAATACAAAGTTCTACACATGGTATCTTCTTTATTATTGATCTCCAAAAGGCTGTCTATCTGAAAGGATCCTTGCACACTGCATGTAGAAACAAAAATCTGAGGGATTCCACTGACTAGACTGCAACACACGACGACACTCCATCCACAAGTATTAACTCATCATGAGAAACTGGATTATTCTCTTCAGACTGAAAACCAAACTAATTTCCACATTTTTCATTCTCATTTTTAAAAAATAATAATATTTTTAAAAACTCTCTTAGAAGTACTTGTTTTTCGCTGTGGGAAGGCAGCAGTGGCATGCTACCAGAAGTTATTCCAAACTTAAAGGACCAGACAGCCTAAAAAAGGAGAAGTCTCGCTTCCCTCATCCCTTTGAAGGACCTCCCCTGCTTTATGGGTTAGTGGAAAGAAAACCAGTCAAGGTGGATCTCCAGGGCTCACCAGCGATCCCGGATTCTCATTCCAACACCAAAATCATGTTTTTATTTCTTGAGAAACTCAAGTAACAAGGGAAAACAATCTTTTTCACTCTTGCACATATAGCAAAAGTAATAAGGAGAACAGATAAATGACAGCAAATATACTAGTATACTGTTTTTCAGTTCTCTCAAACTGCGCGGCTATAGTTAATATGTGTGACTGTTCAGAGATAGTGGTGAACAACTAATTTAAACTGTTATGTAGAGAAGTTTATGGACAGGACGTGGGCAGGAAGATATTTTTATTAACAGTATTGGTCATAAGTATATCAAATCTTTAAGCCATTGTAGTGTAGTGTATGTCATCTTCAAGAAAAAAAAAAAGAGATGCAAAATCTTTGTAGAACAGAGCAAAAGAAACTTAATTGGTGCTCTCATTTTTGCATAGTGGGCTTGTTACACAAGATGCCCTCAAAGTATTTTGGGGTTTTCTCTAAGGTTTTTGTAGTATGAGTGGTGGTTTGAGGTTTTTTTTCCTGTTGGGCATCACTTTTTGCCTAAGTTATTTTACTTTCCAGAAGCTAAGATAGGTGGAAGAAGGTCTAGTTGATGGAGATGATTAGTACAGAAAATACAAACAAAACCTTTAGAAAAAATGAAGACCAGAAGTTTAATAGATACTTAAGAATACATTAACAATTCAGAAGAATGCCTAAAGTTATCTATGTTTCTACATCTTATTCTCAAAGGTATTTGAAATAATAAATGCAATAACACCAAAACCAGTCTTTCTAGTGTCACTCAGCCTTCAGTTTGATACATAACTGTGAACGGTCTAATAAATACAAACCGTCCCATTTGGAAGCCTCTGAATCATTTCTCAGAGAGAAGGAAAACTCGGAGGTTATAAGGAATTGATACTATTTTCCCATTTAAATTCTCTCTTTCTCCCAATCTTACCTCCTGTTATGCATACTCTGTTACAATCAAATGTTCTTTTTCTTATGGAAACATTTTCTCCTGTAGACATAAAACAAGAGATATGGGAATTTGAGGAAAGGTGGTGTTTTTTTTCTTTTTCAAGGTGTTTTATTTCAAAAAAGAAAACAGAAACAAAACACCGAGAATAGAAATAAAGGAACTCTCGCCTGGAAGGACACATGCTTCTCCTGAGTTGACATGCAAAATGTGTTTTTCAGAGGCAATTTATTTCTAATTCGAGATCTGTGTAACAGTTTATTTAAAGAGATGAAAATGGGGATCAAAGACCCTAAACTGAGAAAAAGATAATGATTAAGATAATCGTGATTTAGATTTAAAGAAGTAATTTTTTTAAGTTGTCAAGTTGTTGAACAGAATCAAACAAGGCTGTACTATTTAGAGGGAGTAAAAAACAACCGAAGTAGTACTTAGTCTAGCTGCAAGACTAATTTCCTTTGCAAGAAAGTAACTGTTTGCAAAAAACATATAAAAAATTACCAAAAATATCTAAAGAAAAACAATCATAAATAAGGAAGAGTAGTTCAGCAATACTTTGCCAGACAGGGCTGCAGCAGCGATCAAGAGGGTCTCTCTGGAGAACTGGTCCACGCGGAGTGAACACGGTGCACAAATTAAATGTGATATCTGCCTGAAGTTAAATGGTTGGAAAGCAAACTCTGTGAGTTTATCTCAATGTGTTCAGGATGCATCCTACTACAGGGAGTAATCTGAACTGGATGAAGAGGGAATACAATAATTTTTTAATTGCTCTAGGAGTGGAAGTTCCTATTCTAAATCAAAAGTGTTGGACAATGGGACTGTCTAGAGACTTTATCCAGTGGAAGGATAGGTGGTCATGACAGCAGAAAATCAGTTCCTGGGTGCTTTTTGAAGGCATAGGAAAACTGTCAGCAGACTCTAAAATAAAGGTCTCAAAAGAATTTCCCATGACTGTCAGATCATACATGCACCTCATGAAACTCTGTTGCTTAGACAAAATTTAAAAGCACTAGGGATCACCTACAACTGAACGTACTGGAGAAAATTTTAAAAATCTAAGACCGTTACTATTTTAGCAGTTGTGAAAAAGAAAAGGAATTTCTTACTTCTGCCCAGATTGTAAGGAAATATATATGGATCACAGACAACACTTACAGAAGACTTAGAATGTTTCTGTTTGTTTACTTTTGCGTGGTTGGTCTTCATTTGATGTTTACAGGACCTCAGTGTTTAAAGTCCAGAAACGGTAATCAGACTATCAGTATGAACTGTTGGGAAAAGAAATTCCACCTCTAAAATACGCATTTTTTAAAAATCATATCCTTCCATATAGGAAATAAGTGCAAATTAAAATATGTTGATGATCATTTAAAGAAATGCATTGACTGTAGTAGTTCAGTATGTTTATCCTTGTGATAAACTTCAATTTATTATGAGGGATAAATATAGATGTATTTTTTAACTCATATAGAAACTATGAAAAATGAAGATGTATAATGGTGCACGAGGTAAAAAAACTTGCAGCTACATGGTAATACATTTCTACATAATAGCACAATAAGAACAGGATTATCCTGTGAAGTTTTCCCTTATTTCTGTGAGATGATGACTAAGTGTAAAAAAACCCAGGAGATGTTTGCAGCTTTAAATCTTGAAGCTTCAGAATGGGGCAGGTCAGGCAGGAGCCAGTGGATTAGAACGGGTGAGACGGCAACCAGGGAAAGTGCAGAGCAGATTCTTTGCAGAGCAAAATGCTCAGGGATTCTCCGAACAAAGGAGACCAACTGGTTCTTTAAGGGAAGGGCCCTTCCAGTTTGAACCATTTGCTGTTACTTGCTGGTGCTGGCATCCGGACAGAGTATCCCTCCCTCATACATTCCTTTCTCACTAGATATATAATTATTCCTTTACATGTTGTCATAGTTTTAAGCTCCTGACTCAGATTTCTTAAATACCGTCTAAGACAACTGTGTATTCCTTTCTCAGAAACGAGGGTTGAGGATAGCCTGGAAGGAGACACAGTTGCTCTCCACGCTGACCTATTTTTCTCCATGGCCTGGTGCTCTGTGCTTAAGGAGACATATTCTCTTCAAGAAGGAGGTTTTCTAAAGATTCTTACAATACAAACTTCTGTTAATAAAAAGTTAAGTCTTTTGGACTTCAGTGGCACTTTGCATCTGTCCCGCTACCACTCTGGAGTCAGATGGTTACTTCCTTTGGTCCAGAATGACACAGCTGGTCCCCAGCTGCATCGATAAGAGTCACTTCATTCATGCCTCCTGCCGCAACACTTTCAGGCTTTGTGAGACTTGAGAGCAAGCTGTTAACCAAGTCAAACCTTTTTACCTCATCTCTGCCATTGTGTAATCTGGACTGTTGCAGGCAACCCCAGTATAGTGACATGAGATGGAAGTGACTGGGGAGCAGTGTCCTCCATTCAGCCGTGCAAGCAGATGGTGCTGTGGTGGAAAGGGCGCACTCAGCCAGAGATGTAATCAATACTCTACCTCTTGCGAACTGATCACACAGGGATGCAACAGCATCCTCGTATGTAGTCATAAGACATGCATATCAGTAATAGACACAATGTTCAGGTTGCTGTGTTGTGTGATATAGACCTGTCTCCAAACATGGAAGGTGCGAGTTCTCTCAGTTTTCACTCAGGCCGGGGAGACAGTTGATCTGGTTCTTTGGAATTCCTGACACAATAGGGGCAAAGTCTTTTATATGCCTTTTATTGCTTGCCTTTTTATCCATCAGAGAGCAAGGAAAAGAAAATAGTGCAAAAAACCAGTAATTATATAAACATAACCAAAACAAAAATTTCCTGACATACTTCAGTTATCCTAGGGAATTAACCCAATTTAATTGCTGGAAAATCTGATGTTTATTCTTTTTTAAAATTTTTCTATCCTAGCGCCCTTTTCTTTCCTGATTTTTCTGGCAGATATATTTGTATTTTGGGCTCAAGCTCAAACTGTAGAGTTTGAAACTGTGCACCTGTGGGATGTCACAGACTCACAGAGTAGTTGAGGTTGGAAAGGACCTCTGGAGGTCAGCTGGTCCAGCCCCCCTGCTCAAGCAGGGCCACCCAAGGCCAGTTTCTCAGGACCGTTTTTAGGCAGCTTCTGGATATCCAAAGAGGGAGACTCCACAACCTCCCTGGGAAACCCATGCCAGTGCTTGGTCACCCTCATAGTGAAGAAGTGTTTCCTGATGTTCAGAGGAAACCTCCTGTGTTTCAGCTTGTGCCCATTGCCTCCGGTCGTGTCACTGGTCACCACTGACAAGAGCCTGGCTCTGTCCTCTTTGCACCCTCCCTTCAGGTATTTATAGACATTGATGAGATGCCCCCTGAGCCTTCTCTTCCCCAGGCTGAGCAGTTCCAGCTCTCAGCCTTTCCTCATAGGAGAGGTGCTCCGGTCCCTTCATCATCTTCCTGGCCCTTCGTTGGACTCTCTCTCGCAGTAGGGAGCCCAGAACTGGACCCAGCCCACCAGCTGTGGCCTCACCAGTGCTGAGCAGAGGGTAAGGATCACCTCCCTCGACCTGCTGGCAACACTCCTCCTAATGCAGCCCAGGATACCATTGGCTGTCTTTGCTGCAAGGGCAAATTGCTGGCTTGTGTCATTGCTGGTGTTCATTTAGAAGCTTGTTTCAGCGTAAAATAATGTATATTGAGTTATTTTTTTTGATTATTGGAAGATGAAGTTTTGCATGTTTTTCAAGTCTGTCGTTAGGGCACTGTTTCAAATTTCTTCACAATTTTTGTAAGTACAGTTCTTCTGATCACTAAAATGGCATGTGAAGTCCTTTTCAAGATCTGAAACTTTACATACCATTGCTTGAAGGCCATCTAGTAGTAGCGGCTCCCTATGTAGAAAAAGGAACTATTTACTTCCCTCTTTCAAGTGATATTTTCTATACTTATAGTCTGTTCCTGTACAGGAAATGGAAACTCCGCTTGCTGGGTTTTCTTATAAAGGTTTCCTTCAATTAGTGTATTTTAATTAAGAATTCATTAGAAATCTGTACGATGAGTTTTGATGATTTTGAAAGACCATTTCTAATTGCTCTGTATTAATGCTAACATTTTGAAAACGGGCATCTGCTTCCTTATGGTTATTTTTTATTTTCATTGATGTATGCTCTTTTTTTAAAGCTAGGATTATGAGTGAGATGGAACAAATAGTATCTAAACAGATAAATTATGACAGAAACTGTTACAACATTAGAAACTGCAGCTTTATTTTGGAAAGCACAGTCACATGGAAAAACACAGCAAGTATAAAACTGCATTAGTTTTCTGAATTTATATTCTTTCCCCTTAGTAGGTCCTTCCTCTTAAAAATTCACTGACTGTGGGCCCACATTTCTGTGACACATGCATGATAAAGGGGGTACAGCTGTGGCAAAAGATACTCTAGTCAAGTCTTCTAACAGGAGTTGGGCAAGACAGAGTTGGAGTCATTACTACAAGGAGTGTGCAATCACTGTGCTGTGTTGAGCAGAGGTTTTGGTAGCATTTCTCATTAGGAGGTCTGTGATCATTTGCTCATCTCATGGACACAGGTGAGATTTGGCTCCTTCCAGCTTCCAGATTCAGGAGTTCAGCACCAGCATTCATAGCATGAGGCAAACAATGTCTCTGTACTCAGAATTTGTCTAGAAGTTGGCTGGCCGATTTTGTCATCTGTAACTTCAACAGCACCACATTGCTTGGTTTGGGAGAATTGCTTCATTGATTTTTCCTTCAAGTAAACGTAGACATCTTTAGAAATTGTTAGAAATTAAGTTTCAAGTGTTTTATGCAGTTTTTCATTTTGGTTTCCGTTTTTCCTGGACAGAACCATTTCTCTTAGGCTTTGAAAATGAACAGCTGAGAATTTCAGTTGTTTTATGGTACCAAATAAAAGTAAGTCTCCAACATTCATTTTGATTGTGGAAAAGTTTGCTTTGGTGGTTTGCATGGGCACAGTAATTTTTACTGATCATTTAATGTTCGAGTAACAATTTAAATCTTGCATATTTTCCATTTTTTTAAAATGCTATTTCAGTTTAATTGCATAGAGGATAACTTCGTATTCTTTCTCATTAAAATGGAAACTCTTTTCATTCTCTTTGTTTTCACTTTACTTGTTGCAACAGTAATGGCAGATCCTAAGCACAGGCATGGTGTAATCAAATATGAAACTGTTCCAGAAGCTATGCCTCAGGAGAATTATGCTGCAACAGTTTGCAAAAGAAAAGATTAAGATTTGAGCATAAACTTTTGCAAGTTTAACTTCCTTGGGAGGGGGAAAACTTAAGAAAATCACGTTGCTTGTTTAGAATATCCCTGCTCCCCAGAAATCCATGACGTACTGTGGCTGAAGTATGATTATTGGAAAATCAGGTGATATATTCATGTTAATTAAGGGAATCTGTGTTAGGGATCTAAAGAAAACATTGTAGGATTAACAATTACAGTAATTACTGTCTTCAGTCTGTTGACTGCAGTTGGATCAACAAGAGCAATACCATACATGTACTTTTTTTTCTACTGTGTCTATCAGAACAGATGAGGAATTGGACAGGAAGCAGTTTTTAGAAATACTCTTGAGTCTGAGCATTTCTTTTAGACTTGGATGTCACATAAACTTAGGTGTCATAGTTGTGCCTTGCAGACAATGCATGCTCCAAGAATACTTCGTAAAAAGCAGTATGTACCACAGCAGTTGAAGAAGGACAGTTGAAACCTGAACGTGATTTAACTGGAGTGGGCTATTTAAGTGGTAAGGAAACCTTTGTAAGAAAATGTGGCTCTGTATACCTACATTTGCTTTTGAAATTTGACCATTGAAACAACATTGTGCTGTCTCGAGAGGGCAGTCATATGGGAAAGTGCAATACAATGTTTTCCATGTGCCATGATACAGTATTAGAATTTTTTTCTTTTCTATTAACTGAGCTGTGATACAAAATATTTGTATTTAGAGGATTTTTTCATAAAAGTGTAGTGGACAGATTTTATTTTTGTAATAATGTATTCCATGTTTCTGAATAGTCTGATTTAATACATAATTAAAAAGTAGTTTTAAAAACTTTTTTAATGACAAATATTTTGGACATACGAGCTACACAACTTACCTACTGTAACTAAAATTAAGTTAGTTTAAAAGGTTTACTGCTGCTGAAGGAATTGGTTTCCTATGGTAACATCAGAATGCACATACAATAATTCAGTTATGAGTTACCAGGGATTGAGCTTATCCATGTCCATCTTAGCAATAGCATACTAATAAAAAGTAATACAGTAGTGGCTTACTGTGTTGTTCACTTAAAGCACCAACCAAGTTTCAGGTAGTTATTATGTATTCAATGTAGATGGGACTGCAGTGTATGTTACATCTGTCATCACTAATTTTGAAGTGGTGTTTTGAAATGACTGCATTTTTTTCTGGTTGAATTAGTCCTGGCACAAGCAGTAGGTTTCATGAGCTTAATGTAGAGAGGGGTGTTTTTTTCATGTTTGGAGGTGTCCATTCTTGCCTGCCAGCTACAGTGGCAGTGTGTTGCGCCTCTTGCCTAGGCAAACAGGAGCTTTTGCCTGGATCTTCAAAGAAGCAGGAGGATGAACACCTTAATACAGTCTCAAGGGGTCTTCTGCCAGGTTATGAATGGCATTCCGAAGCCCACAAAAATTTGCATTCAGGTTTTAATCTCAAGTATTTATACAGGCCTTTGAGAATGATCGGAAAATGCTGTGGACATATCCAGAATAAACATTTTATATTATAAAGGGAGAAAACTATGAGTAAGCGGTTCTTTTGTGGATCTTGCTTTACAATAACAATAAGTATATATATTTTTAATGAAGCATTATAGTAATTTCAGTCCCTTACAGTTATCCTTAGTTAAATGTTACAGCATGAAAGAGAACAGCTTGGTCATTCTAAATAAGTCTTGATTGCTTACTGCAGTGGGGTATCTTCTTCTGTAAGGTTATATTTTGCAACCATTTTCATAACAGCAAATTACTGATTTCATATTTAAGTTGTAATACTCTCAATTTCTATAACGACAGAAATACATCAACATCATAAGAATGCACATTCTGGAAATGACAGTTTATTTGAATCAATAAATTTTTGAAGTTCTTAATAACTTACTGATTTAAATCCTAAATGCATTTGGAGGGGAGGAGGGTATGTTCTAGCAGTCAAGAAATACACAGCTAACTGTTCAGTCAGAACTACAAAATTGATAAATATGATCTCAACGGTTATTACAAATACAGCTGCTCATTAATTTTTCAGTGCAGCAGCCTTTCATCTGGAAATGCTGATTCATTGAAACCAAAAGTTTTTAAGAATCCAAGAAAACTTGGAAAAGCATTTCCTAACAAAACTGGCTAAATGCGCAGCCAGGGAGAGCTTCCAAGGCAGACAGTCAGAGCACTCATCTGGGAAATTTAGATTTCTGCTCTGCCTGGTTCTCAGTCACAGGGCGAAGCGAGATCCCAGAGGACTGGCAGGACCACCAACTTGCTGGATTTGCGGGAATTCTCTTTCTCCGTTTTGGGTAATAGTATAGGCTTAACTCTGATGTATGTTGAGATGAAACTTACATACTGTTTTTTTAAGCACACGTGTCTTAAAAAAATCTTTCCTGCTGGAAAAGTGAAAAAACACAGCAGCAGTTCATGGTGTTGTGTCATTTTACTGTCCAAACAGAAAATGAAGGTCGCTGTATAAGGAAAAATCATCTAGATCCATTAAAAACAGTCAGTCTCAGCTCACTTGAGCTGATGTTGCTAAAATGCCTGTCCCCTCAGCACAAAGAGCAATAACCAGGAAATAACAAGGTCAGATATTATGCTCTTCTTCATCCCTTTCACTTGCTAGAAAACACTTTCACCCTCAGCTAGTTTCCTCCCGTCATCACAGCCGACACGCTGGGGCCTTTGGGTTGGAAAGGGTGGGGTCTTGGCTCCTGTGCTGCATGGCTGGATGTTGATGTGCTGTGCTGATTTGTAATCATTTACGTGCTGCATACTTCCATACGTGCTTCCATAGTCACAAGTATTACCGTACTAAGTATCGTAACAGCTTGTAAAGGGCAGGGGAAAAAATGACTGCTCTGGACCTGGTTCTTACAGAGAAGTCAGAGAATTAAAATAGCAAGAGAACATCTATGCAGTGGTGTAGAGTAATTATATTTCACAGGATGAGGATGTAAGTGTTGGACCTAGGGTATGCTAAGAGAGGATAATATGAAAAAATACAAAAGCATTCGTTTCTGATTCCTAAGAAAAACATAGCCCTAAGTAAAACGACCACATAAATAAGGTCTCAAGTCTTGTATGAGAAACTGAATAAAAATAAAGAAGCTGTGTTCCATATAAAGAATACTTTCAAAATTCCTTGACCGTAGAAAATATTAATTCTTATAAACGGAATATCTCTTAGGAATTTTGTTGAAATAAATAGATTCCTAAAATGGGGATTCATGTCTTTATTTGACATTTGTCCCAACTCCTCATCAATCGTTTTGGGCAAAGCCAGAATCAAATTATAAAAAACAACCTTCTATTTATCTCTGCAGTTTAATCATTTGCAAATTATCATTCTTACTGATAGTGTTCATAATCATCTACTTGTGTAAGCATGTGTACATTCCACTGAATGCATTTTTCCAGTTATGTGTGTGGTTCATTTAGGATGATTAGGAATTGCAGATGTAAGTCCTGGGTTGAAGATTCTGTGAAATTTTTACAGAATGTTTGCCTTGTCTTTATGCAAGCATATATATAGAAATCAAGATATTGCTTACATTCTTCTCATGTAGTGCTGTTGCCAAATTGAGAAAAATGTGGGGTTTAGCTGCAGCTGAATTTTGATCTATTTTGTATTAAATGGTGCTAACTTTTGAAGTGGCAGGTCAAAAGGGGAAAAATAATTTGATGATAAATGATTATGAAATATTTTTTAATTAGTATTTTAAATGTGAAATTAAATTTGGCAGTAGGAACAAAATGTAATAGATAAGTTTGGGCTTTCAGGATTAGCAAAACAAGACTATTATATAAAGTCATTCTCTCGTATTTCTAGTGTTAGAAAATCAAGAATCATTTTTTAATCTGACTAATGGTGATACAAGTTGGGAAGTGAATACAAGACTATTCCAGAACCAGTGAAGAAAAACTTCAGGCAACTCTCATCAAAAGTTACATACTGCCTATCAGCTAGGTTGTTGGGTTTTTTTTGCAATGCATTCTTATCTTCCCGTATTTTTGAAGACATACAGCATGCATTGGTTAAGAAAAGAAATGTTAGCCTTCAGCTGAAAAAACACCTGAATCCTGATAATAGCCATTCAAGGGTATTGCTAGACTTTAATAAAGAAACCTCTGCAACCAGTTGTCAATAGTTTTTTATTTGCTTTCTTGCTTTATTGATTAATTGGAAATAAAGAAATAAAGATTACCCTAAATTGTTTCAGGGAAATTGGAAATTACAGTAGGGAGCATCCATTTAGTCAAAGTCTAAACATATTTTAAAGCCCAATTGATAAAATGGAGATACATTATAATATGTGAGCTAAGGTGAAGTAAAGCTTACTCGAGAAACCTGTACCATAGGGAGAGCAGAACGCTATGGCTACCAAATGTTTGGGTTTGTTGATTTTACAGAGAGCACTGGTAAGAGTCATAGGCAGAAACGCAGGTAGGCCTTTCAGTCCCTCTCAACTGGAATCCTTTTCATTAACAGCACTTTTTTCTGCCCCTTATTCATAGAAGAATGACAAAGACAGGTAAATCCCATGCTAAATCCCTTAAGATCTGACACCCTTTTTCATGTTATCAACTATGCTGGTTCCACAGGACCAATGGCACCTATGAGCTCTTTTCCCTTAGTTACTATAAGGGTGACTGATGCTTAGGGTGAGTGCCGAGACTGATTCATAGAGCAAAGATTCAGTTCTGTGGTGAACGTTGAAAATCATGGAATGCTTAATTTTTTTCATTCTATTCTTTCTACTTTAGCTATTGCAGATTTGCTACTTACCTTATCAGCAAGAAAACAGTTGTGACATACTCTACCAGGTTAATTGGATGTTCATAAAATTGTGAAGGAAGAGGAAACCAACTTTTCAGTGACTGCATTCACTCCCATCATTTTCTGAGAAGTTTTCACTTGTCTCTTGCTGTTCTTTCATTTTCTCCTTGACACTTTGTATTGTTAAAATCTGAAGATAACCAAACTTGCACACTTGTGTCCCCCCCCCTTAAATATGTAATCAGAATATGTTCCTTAAATTATTTATTCTCTATCACTTTGTGAAGTGTACATCAAAATGCACTGCCTTAGGCTTTGATATTGGGCTCTCATTGTCTTACAGCCATTTCAACCTATTTATAAGCCTAGTTTTATACAAGGTTTTCTTATTTGATTAGTTGTCACAGTGCTCTTTAAACTATCTGCTACAGATTTTGAATTGCACACACTGCTGATATGGCTTAGGTGAAATACTTTCCACATTAAAGCTCTTTGTTGATTGAGAGGTCTTTAGGATTTCAGAGATTGAATGAAGAAAGGAAAGATTTTTGAATGCCAGAAAAATAATTTAAAAATCACTCTTTTATGCAGTACTTGTTGCAAAATACTGTAGAAGTCACAAGACATCATCAATCAAGGCATTTTTATTATTGCAAGAGGGTCAGCTGTGATGATTGTAAATTCTTATAAAGTGAATAAATTAGTTACTAAAGCTGACCTTTTTTCCTTCAGGTTTCAAAAGTTCCTCTTAAGAATGCTTAATTTCCTGTTTGGAATATTTATTTTATTTTTTTCTCCTATACAGATTATTTGGAGTGCTTTATTTCTCTCCAGACTGTCTCTCCCTTTCCCTCTCCTCCCAGCTGTATAGGGGAATAGGTAACAAATTTCAAAAAAAAAAAAAGAAAAATAAACAAAACCTCCCAACTATTCCTTATGTCAGAGGAAGCTGCTTTTTAACAGTACAAGTAAAATTGTGTTGAAATCTGTGTCTTGCTTTAGAGCTAGCATGTTAAGGAGAGGGAGTTCCTCACCTGAGAAGACCTCCAGTGATTTTCTACAGCTTGACTGGAAGGTCACAGTCTTTTGCTCAGGAATGTACCTACATCTGCACCTGGATCCTCACTATCATTGCATATTGCAGCCTTCCCATGCAGAGCTACAGGACTTCTTGCCCTGAACTGCAGCACTGTGGCAGAGCCCACCTGGTTCTCCACACCCCTATGGTAGCACCATTGATTAGTCTGTTACGGATTTACTCGTGCTTTCTGCGTGAAGAGCACATTGGGTCAGCTCCTTGTCTCTCCCTGGTCCATCTGCCTTTGCTCATCAAACGGATTGTATCGGCATTCCTAGTCTTGCAATGAGCCTGTGGAGCCACAGCAGTTAATAATAGTTAAAGAACTACTTGGAGGCTAGAACTCATCCATATCATAAGAGCTTTAGCAATATGAGAGAAAGGAAATGTTCTGGAGGTTGAAATACGCCACTGATCTAAAACTTCAGTGTTCCTTAATTGTGGGACCTAAACCTAAATGCATTCCTGAAGTGTTTCAAAAATTTATCCTTCTCTAAAGGGTGCATCTGATATAAACTGGAGTACAGTCATGTTCTCCAGGCATTTTCTTAAAGAGGATGCATATGTAGATCTAAGAAGATTTTTCCCCAAAACCTGTACTTTAGCTTAAAAAAAAAAAAAAAAAAAAAAAAAAAAAAGAAGTGGGGGGAACAGACCTGGATAGAAACAGTCATTGTAGCGAGCACGTTCCCATCTCAGGTTCTCCTCTTGTCTGGAGGATTCACTGACCCAAAGTCAGATGCTTGCAAGGTTCTCGTTTCTCCTTCTGCTCTCCTTGTTGGTGGCTTCTCCTCCAGAAAGAAAGGAATCTTTCCCCCACAGTGCCTGCCTTATTTGCTGTTTCTCTTTGTCACACATGCTACCCTTTTCCTCAAGTAGCCAGGGAGAAGCTTCATTTTACAGCTTCTACCCCTTTTGTCAGGCAAAATCCCCAGTTAAGCAATCTTCCACTCCCTGGGATGTTTCAGTCAGAAAAACTGATTTGTCCTTGGCAATAGCTATTTATTTTTGTCCTAGTACTCTGCAGTTGAAGTGTTATGATTCTCTTTCATTAGGCTGTTGCCCATAGTTTCAGTGGTTTGGGGAATCTGGCTCATATTTATAAAGTTTAATATAAAAGATATTTCATAAGCAGAACTTGTTTTCCCAAGTCATCTCCAAAACCCATTATTGCTACGTTTTGAAACTTGCTTAGGTAGTTTGCTCGGGTTATTGCATGGAAATTTGCAGGCAAACTCACATTCACTGTGTATTTTATATTTTTTCATAATTTGTATGGCTATAATTGCTTTTTAAAATTTGTACGTTCATCATCTTGGGATAAATTCAAATGTTGTGGCCTAGTGATCCAATTTAATGAAGTAACTGTGGTTTGGTGATATTCTAAGGATATTTTTAGTATTTTTTATGTGGAATTAACTTTTCTTATTTCTTTTGGCCTTTCAAATACATTACTCATTTTTCTATTCCTTGACATATATCTCTGTCTTCCAAATAGCCTTGCATCTGCTTGAGGATCCTCTTGTACTCGTCTGGAGACAGTGTAGCTGTGGTGGGGCACCATGTCAGTGTGAAAGTCTCTCCATACTGAAAAGCCAAAGCTTTTGTGTTTTGATTGGTTGGGGTTTGCGTTTGGGGAGGGTTTTTGTGTTGGCTTTAGTTGGTTGGTTGGTTTTAGAAACATACGCATTTTGCAAACAGGGTTCAGAGGTTAGTTTGTCAGTGACAAGGAACATGGCATAAGTATTCTCAGTTCATATTTGTACTGCCCTTGAGTTGCAAAAAATAACATAAAATCCAGCAGTATACTTAACCTACTCGTGTTGAATACGCTAACAGGGACTTGTGTAATTTCTGTCCAAACAGTTATCCAGTTGTTCAAATCACCTCCAGGAACAGGTATTTCCAGTAGTGTACGGTACTTCTGGCAACATAATTTGCTTATTACAGTCTGTTATTTGTGTTAAATACTGAAATAGATGTGGTGTTACAAAAAAACTTTAAAAAAAATGCTAACAAAGGTACGGCA
The DNA here is from genome assembly GCA_013398815.1 of Ibidorhyncha struthersii. Classification (NCBI taxonomy): domain Eukaryota; kingdom Metazoa; phylum Chordata; class Aves; order Charadriiformes; family Charadriidae; genus Ibidorhyncha; species Ibidorhyncha struthersii. Next base: position 669,395 of record VZSZ01001077.1, read on the forward strand.
AATTCATAGAGTGTGTGGTCCAAACTGTTCAGGAAGTGAAAGAGTAAGATGGAGCACTGGACTGATTGCCCTGGTAGAATATTTAATAGTTTTCAGCTAGCTGGTAGAATAGTTAATAACATGGATAGCACTACACTGGCTTTCCCTCTTTTTATCATTCCTGCAGTGATCCAGATAACACTAAGACTGCTTATTTTTTTAAAATCATTTCTAAACAAAAGCTTCAAAGACAGAGAAAATAAAACTCTTGAAGAAAAGGCAAAAGCATGCTGTATCTCTTTCAGCAAAGAATTAAGTTATATGCTGGCAAAAATGCACTGGGACCTCATTATATGCTTGCCCTGCCTCTCTGAGTGATTTAAGCAAGATATGTAATCCCAGATAAATTTAACCATCCGAAAAGTCAGTGTAATGATTTAGTATAGAGCTACGGACATGCTTCAGTTGCAGCTGAAGTACTTTGTGACCTATGCCTAAGAGCCATTTTGGAAGTGCACACGAGTTTTTCTTACTGTTTATACTTAGTAAAAGCTATGGAAAACAGTTATTTTCCATGGGATATCAGTGTAGAACTTCTTACTTAAATAACTTACTAAAAATAGGTATTTTTTTTTCATACATCCTAAGAAGTTTGTAAAGCCAAAGAGAATGGATCAGTTGTCCCATTATTTAGTGCTGTATTTGATTTATCTCTCTTAAAGGTTTTGACTCTAAATCAAGTAAAACGTCTGTTCATATGCATAAAGTTGTGTTTTCCTTGGGCACTCTCAGTGCCCAGACCAAGCTTGGACACCTTGTCCCTGTGGTGTCCCCATCTCTCTCCTGCTTCTCCCACTGGCCAGACCTGGGCTCCCACCCCAAGACTGAGGCAGGTGGCGAGGGTGTCTGCGCAGATCGCTGACACAGGCATCCTGGGCAGTCGCCCTTGGAAAGGGGGCTGAGCATTTTCAGGGAGCTGCTCCATGTGGGCATTCACCCCATGGGGTGGGCATGTGCCTCTGGGGAGTGCCAAGAGTGGCCTCTGTCATCCTCTGGCTTGGGCATCCCAATGGTTTGGCATGACAGCGTGGGAGCCCTGGGTTAGACAAGACGTGCCCGGGTTGTTTTACAAGCCACTGGGGAAAAGTCAATGCATCTACAAATAAACTGCATACTTTTCTTCTAAGACTTTAAGACGTTCGTGCTGACACTAATTACTCTGGCTGTGGAAGAGCAGGTTGAATGTTGATAGGCAAATAGGTGTGTTAAACATATGTGTGCTAATTTTAAAAACACAGTTGATTTCTGTTAGATTTTTATTAAGGTCTGATAAGTAGCAAAATAAGAAAGATGAGGGAAACGTTTTCAGATTTCAACGCTTTATCTATTTACTTAATGCTTTAAACAGAGGACTCAAAGATGGATGTGAATACTTCTGTGTTTTATGACACGTAATCTAATGATATGGTCATACAGCAGCTGTTTTCTGTGAGATAATCTGTAGGTTTTCTAACTTAGTTCCTGGAAATTTTATCTTTCATTTTGCTAAGAACATTATGAGCAGATATCGTTACAGTTGCTACATGGGAATACAGTGTGATATAGCAGTAAATTCCATTTGGGAGATGCTGATGTGACTATAAATCTGCAAACAGAAAATTTCCAAGACAAAGGTTTGACTCTGCATTTTAGAATGTACCAGATTTATACTTCACTAAAGGAGAGTAGTTTTATATATACAGAAGGATGTTTTAATTGTTCTTAAAGTTGCCACTGGAATGTCTTAAATTAGTGATCAAATACAAAAAGTTCAATAATATTTAAAAATTGGTAACTGTGGATTACCTTTGCAAAGAGATATATTTTGAGGGCTAAAATTTAACAAGGGCAGATTGTTTTTTATATATACATATATGAAAACAATATGTAAATACAAAATAAAAATTGCAAGATGTAGGACTGATGAGGGAGCTTGATAGACGATAGGGCTTGTCTTCAATTCTGTCTCTTAAGTTAAATTCATATATATTTGCCAGTGTATCTCTGCTGATGGATCAAGGTAACACAGCTATGTATTCTGATCGAAGGAGTTTTTCCACCATCATAATCATGCTTTCTTTTTGAATGATGCAATTAAGGTATCAGAAGCTCGCTCCTATCAAATATTTGTGTTCACACTACGTTTCTGCTCTTACACTGCTGCTATTTCACAGGTATGAATTTCTAACACACCAATCAGGTGTAATTATTCTAGCAAGACTTTGTGATACACAACTCATCTCTGCCTCCAAAAAAACAGTTTACAGTTTTGCTATAAAAATTCTTGGGTTTTTTAAATATGTAAAAACTCTATTCTTGTGGCTGTTACCTAGCAAAGATATTTATTTCAAAGATTTCATTTATTTAATGATATTCCATCATATCTTTGTAGTCCTTTTTCTCCGTAAAAAGGATGAAATTTTTCAGTCGCAATTCTGTTGTCTACAGTCTTTTTAGGAATTTATGGCAGTTTTCCTTTTGGAAATGCTTAGTTCATTCAACTTGCCTGAAGCCAATTGACAGGAGCCACTTAACATTTTTGATGAACTATATTAAGTCGGTTCAGTTAGCTGTCTAATCTTTGGCATCTGTTTTAGAAAAAGCCTTTATAATTTATATAATTGAAATGTGGCAAATACAAAAATATATATTCTGGCTGCCTGTTGCTTTACCAAAAAAATGAAATGTCTCTTGAATCCTGCTAGCCAGTTTATTTAAGTAGAAGAGATATGTTTATCTTGTTTGTCTTGTTGCTTGCTTCTAAAGGGAAAACCACTTTTCAGTATTCTCTTGATAATACATATCTTTTCGTTTACCAGCTCGTGCCATTAGAAATATATCTAGTAATGAACCATACAGTAATTATGCGTTAAGGGAGTAACAGCGTTGACTTGTAATTTACAAGTATATAATAAACAGATATGATCATAGATCAATTATTGACAATAGACAACTATGTTTGTTTATGCTATTTTAAGGTTTCCTTGCATGGCTACATTTTATCTTTATGTGTGCTGGATTCTGTAGCTACTGCTGATCGACCGGGACAGCTTGATTGCCCTCTTGTTCCTACTGGATATCCAGAAATAAGGTATCGATAGATGTCCACGGTCGTCACCATCAGCAAATATTTAAGACTGCTACTGTACTAAAATGCTGTTTTAAGACACTGGCATTTTCACTAAGTTTTTAGTAATTGTTCAGGGGAGACGAGCAGTCTGCTCAGGCTGTGTTGAGGGGACAGTTCTGCCAACTCACTCACCAAGAGCGAACGATGGTACTTGGCCAGTGCCTGTTTTCATGATGCTGGTCTTCAGGGCTCGACAGAGCGCACAACTGTGCTGAAATTAAGGGGGCAATAACTGTCTTTCCTTGAGAAGAAATTGGGGACAAATTAGGCAGTCCACCCATTTCCTTCTGGTAGCTGTTAGCCTTTACACATGAATAGTATTTAGGCTCCAGCCCATCCTGAAATGAAGTCGGTGCTTGAAAAGCCTTGCCTCATCCGTGACATCGGAAGTTGCTGATGGCTGTTGGAGCCTTGCATAAGATTTATAGTTTAGGTACTTAAACACTAAAAGCATCAGAAGGTTCAAATTAACATCAGGGTCCCATTGCACTGGGTACCTGATAATGCAAAAGCAAAATGTCCTCTAACCGTGCTGAGATTTGCTGCAGGTCTGCGGCCTACGTGTGATCAGTGCAGAGCCGTTTTGTGTGGGAGACCATCCACCTCTGAAGGACAGAGCTAAATACTAGGCAGTGTGGGTAAAGATTAAGAAACTAGGAGTTGTACAAAATACAGTACATTGAAGATCCAATTAATTAAAATACTTGCCTGTTCTCTGTGAGATTTCAAGGCGGTTTCTAAAAAGTCAATGAATGTGTTAGAGAATTAACGTATATTTTTATGATTATTTCCAAGCGACAAAAATTATGGCTTATATAGGGGATGTGAGTGTCCTTTAGTTTTTAATAGAAAAGTCACAAAACACCCTTAAGTGGGTCATTACTCTCTGTGAAGATCCCTCTGCTCTTCATCCACATTTTATTAGTTTCTTGTAGAGAAACCTGTGTGAAAAATTGGTGCTAAGAAAATTATAATAGGCAAAAGGCTGTATTATTTAGTTCCCAGTTTAAGGGCAGCATAAATACAGTTTCAAAGTGTAATCCTGTAGAAAGCAAATCCTGAAAGCAAAGTTTCTAAGTGAATTTCCTCATCTTACAAACTGAATCTGTCATGACGTTATCTGTATAAAGAGCTTAAGAATGTATATTGAGTGTTTGTTTAATTAAATTATATTGCATCAAAAATAAAACTTGATCTATAAAAGGTAGATAAGAAAGCCACAACTTGAAAACAGAAAGAACTGCATATGAGGAAAGCATTTATATTTAAGCAAACATGTCCTACACCCAGAACAAGTGATTGAAGGACTGATTGGAGTCTCAAGTTCTCCAAGTCAGTACCTTTTTTTCCCCTGGAAATAAAACAGCTTTTCCTTTTTATACTTAAAAAAATATTGTTTGCTTTAAATGTGGATATTCTGCAGATATATTGAACTATTTCACAGTATTGAGGTTTGGACTTGCTACAACTGATAAAGAATTTCGCTTCTGGTATTTACATACATTTTCTGGTTTAACTGCAGCAAAAGTCTCTGATGGCAACAATGAAGACGGCTCTTTCCCTCACTAGTGAAATGCATTTCAACTTGGAAAATGATAAAAGCTATGGATCTATAAACAACGGATCACAGGGCACACAGAGAGGAAGAGAAGTTTGGGGTGTATTTGTTTGTTTAATTAAAAGTAACCACCACTGATTTTACCACCTTCACTTCTCAAAAGTTTATGGTTGCTTAAAGGCTGTACTCTACAATGGACCTGCTCCTAGTGTTCTTCAAGGAGATATTTAAAGGGTCAGGAACAGCCTGTATGCATTCGTAGCCCAGCCATATCTTCTCTTTCAGTCATGTCACAGGAAGCAAGAGATCTGAAAAAACTGCCTGTGGAATGGAGTTTCCCTAGAACTTTAGAGTGATTGTTGCTGGAAGAAGTTATTTCTCTGTTTCATTTTAGAGTCGGTTGGGTTTTGTAACAGAAGGCAACAAAACTCCTTGTCTGAATTGTCTTCACATTGTTTCAAGGCCTTGCTCACAATTTGCACATATCTGTCTAAGGTTTTCTCTCCAGATCCAATTGAATTAAGTTAGTTCACATTTTGATTCTGCCAGATATAACTTCCAGTAGCTCGTTTTTGTCCATGTGCAACCAGCCATCTTGCATGGAGGTTGCTGATGGCCCTGTGGTGTCTCAGACAGGCTCTATGGCACGAGTAGTATCTGAAGGGAGCTGGGAGAGAAGGTGGAGGGAGGCTCCTTGGGGACTTGCATGGTGGTCTCACCTCAGCTGCAGCACGTTTGGGGAGTCCAATATCAAGGATTTCAAACTCACTAGTTCTGTGTTTTACTTCAGTAGGCAATACTTCACTTGGCAGCGGTTTGGTTTTAATTAATCCAAAGAATTGTATTTCCTACCATTTTTGAAACGAGCGTGAATCATTTCTTTCTGTTTAAGGAGCTCTGGCAATATTTGCCTTTAAAACTGAGGGAATTACCTGGTTTTATAATTTCACTCAATTCAGTTATTTTATCTCACGTCCCTGCTTCGACATCATGTACTGAGATTCATTAACAGTTCTTTGGCAGTCACAAGACCCTAATCATCTGTTTACAATATTGATCAGCAGCTTTCATGTTAGCTTACATTTGAAGTGAGAAATAATCCTGCAGCAAATAGTAAATAAAAGACTAGGAAGAAAGGGAAGAAGCTAGCTTAGGCTATGTAGTTTTGTCCACGTACCCTGGAAACATCTGCATCCCACTAAGCTGGACCCCCTTAACAAATTCCAGCTCTGGAATTCCAACAAAATTTCCCATCCACAAGGTGTTAATTGTCTCTGGTCATCTATATTCATAAAGATAGAGATTTCTGTTCCTATAGATACAGAATTCTGTTAACTTCTAGCAGTTTCTGAATTGCAAGAATATTTATGAGCTAATAAAAAACACTTAGGTTCCGATGCCTCAGCAATTTTGTTACTGTATATATGTCCTTTCTATATTATACATAATAGTATGTTATTATCTCAGTTCTTAAAAATGACGTACTTTGCAGAATAGAGCTTACGAACTAAACACTAGGAATTAAAATCTTACTTTTCTGAAGTCACTAGCTAAATTTCTTCTGAATTAGTCTGAAAAGATTGGTTTCTGGGGCTCATCAGGACTAGATTCATGGGGTCTGACACTAGGAGAATGTTGAAAACTATATAAAATATGGCCGAGATTTACTTAAGAATCTGTGTTACTTTTCAGAGCTTTATTAAGATACCGTAGTCTTACTAAATAATGAGATAAAGTAGTTCTGCATCTATAAAAGTTGTGAGCACATGCCTTCAAACAGTGGGGTTCTTTCAAAGTATATAACTTTCAGATAGTCAAAATTACTCGTTCCTGCAGTTATATCCACAGTCTTTTCCCAGAATAGCTCTTAAAGGCAACAGCTGTCAGATAGAAAAGACAATTTTTTTTCCTTTGGAATCCTTATTCATATACTTGTATCTATGTCTGTGGTTGTTAATTTCCAAAAATTTGTTTGCTGAAACTGAATTTAGTTTAGTCACAGAGATATAATAAAGACTTGTATTTCTTTTTCCTACTATTATAAATATTTCAGCATGAATAAGTTACCGTGTTGAAGCTAGTCTGGTTTTTGCACATGGATGAGGACGGGAAAAAGTGTCAAAGAAGAGTGATAAAGTTGAAGAATTGAGATAAAACTTGTGCAGAGGAGTAGGAGGCTTAATAGATCTGGCAGCAGCGGGCTGACTTTTCCATTACTTTCTGATTTAATTATGAGAGTTGCTTAAGTTGTGGATGCTGCCTGTTAGTCACATGATGTTGCCAGCATTTATTTCCGAATCAAATCTATAAAAGGAAATGAGAGTTCTCGGTCCTTGCAAACCACTTGTCTGGTAGGAAATCACTTACAAATAATAAAGTGCGTACCAGAGCATGAAATAGTTCCTTGATGTGTGACCTTCAAAACTGGTTGGAGGAAAACTGTTGAAGCTGTGAGTTGTAGAAACTTTTCGTACTGTAAGAAATATAAACTGCAGCAGGCTTGTGTTTTTTCAGCTCACTCGATGGTTGTCTTCACTATGAAACTATCTACAGAAGCAGCAGGGGTCCCCTATGGGCAGGAGCAGGAGAACTGCCTGGGGACAGGGGAGAGCCGTGTCCTTCAGCTTTGCACTCCACGGGTCTGACTTTGTTGGGGGTATCCCCACCATCTGAGTAATGACAACTGAGTCAGACACGTAAGAAGGGCTGAGGGCACTGCAGGAGTAACTCATGTAGGGGGTCAAGTTCTCATCATCAAAAGGTGACAAAGTGCACATTTAGCTTTATATCTTCAGTGCAGCAGGCAAGAAGTAATTGCGTGATTATCACTGCTCAGTGAAATAATAATCCACCAGAGGATCTAAATTTTTTTTGTACTGATTTGTGCCAGAGTGCGTTGTGGCATGATAAAGACGACTGCCTTACTATACAGCTAATAAAAAATGTGATCTGATACAATACTACTCAAGATTTAAAACCGTAAGGGATTCAGATCCAACTCCATGTTACGGCATGTAAGTTACTATTAGTGGCTTGTGTTTTGAAAAAAAAAAAAAAACAAACTCAATAATATTTCCTGCTGTGAAATGCCTGAAATTTACCAATTTATAGTACATGTCTTATAGCAGTACTTCTCACTTCCATAACAGTCCCTTCATCAGGGATCGCAGAGTGGTTTGTATATACTTACACTGACTGGACATTATATTGACTTATAAGAAAATGAAATATGTTCATTGCAGTTTGTTACACAGAGGCTCAGGAGTTAAATGATTGCCGAACCAGAAGCAGTAACAACAGATTTGCCATCCTCTACTCTGAATGGACTGCACTCTGTCTAGTCTTGCCTAATTAGATAAAGATTCAAATTTTGACGTGCAGAATCTGTACACTTTTGCAGTGCCATTGTTGCTTTTAATAAACAAACAAACAGCAAGCAAACATCTCCCAGTACAGGTGACACCTGGATTATGTGGTTTTCAGTAATTTTTCAGTTTGAAAGCTCAGTGCTTTACAAAGACAACTGTGTAATCAGCATTTTGATCACAGGGATAAACCACCTGCTACCACATTTTGTTAAGTTATGACATATTTCTGATTCTTCTGTTTGGTTAGTGCCATGAAGTTTTGTATGTTGTTCAGCACTTGCAGATATATCTCATACTTTGTCATCATCTGTTGTCCACAAAAAATTCTCCTTGAGGGGATTATAACAATACTTACCTTTTTCTTTTCAAAAATGCTGCAGAAATGCAAAGGGCAGCAATGTTGCAGGATTGTGTAACATGCTTGTAATTATTTTCACAAATAATTTGAGAGGGTTTTTTTAAAAATGAAGAGCTTTACGTGCATTCAGGGAGAGGTCCTAACATAGACAAAACCAAAATACCTTCAAGGAAAAGAATGTGCTTGAGCTTTGCATCCTCGGCACAACACGTTTTTTTAGACACTATGTACACTAAGTAATTTGCTTAAATTATTTCTCCCACTTTCCTTAGTAGAGAGCTTGATGGCCCCCTCAAAATAGCAGGTAGGCAGCAGTGTTCAAGGATTTGTGATGGCAGACTGAAAGTTGAAATACATAATTAAAATGGAAACTAGAAGTTTGAATCAGAGGTTTTTGTTTTAAGTATGATAAAAGCTTCATTGTCTAGCTCAGAAAAAAAGTCACTATTTCTTAAGCAGCGAAGAAAAAACGTGGAACTGCTCTTTGACTTTTAATGCATTTTTATCTTCAAAGCCTATCTTATGCACAATGCTGGCCCCAAAATATTGCAAAAGCACAAAATCATGGTTTTAGTTTTGTTTTTGCTAGTCTGATCTAAAGAACTTTCAGACCTTTTTTTTAGTGTTTGACACATACGAGTTTGAAAAATGTATTATTATATTTCTCAGACTTTGTAGATGAGTTCTGTGGTCCACGAAAGTGAACTTGTTGATTTCTATAAGATAGGATGGCAGATGGAACATGTTTTTAGCAGGCAGAAATAGAACTGCTAGGGCAATCAGGCTGATACCTTAACTGTACACACTTCTTGGAAATGTGGTGTAGAGTAAGAGCTTAAAAGCCAAGGCACAAAAATAGTTCAAGAAAGGGACGTAGAATGTACTGTGCTGGTTGCACTCCTGGCTTTTGAACATTGTCAACGAGCTCCACAATTCATACGTTTTGTCTAGATGCAGTGGCATGTGGTACCTATGTGAAAATGGTGCTTTTATACCTTTATAAATGTTGTTTGTTCCTCAGCTTCTTTCCTTACACTTCTAAATTGGATAAGATTCTCCTAGGAGTTAATAAACTGATTTTGTTTTCTTGGAACGTACGATGCCCCAACACAACTGTGTTCTGTGAAGGTGGTATTTACCATCCTCCCATGTTCAGTTCTAATGAACTGAGGGTACGCTTACTGCAGGCTGATCATGCTTCAAGGTTCCAGCCTCCAGCCTGAAAAAGGCAAAACAAGTCCAATGAATGGGGAGAGAAGGTAGTTCTGAATGTATTATTCTGTAACTCTCTCTGATAGATCCAAAGTTAGGTTTCAGAGGAGGGTTAGAGGCCAAACTGCTGCATTGCCTATCAGAATGAGTCACTAACTAGCAAAGTAACTGCATTGATTATTGCACACCCACAAATTACAACAGAAAATACCTTGCGGGGGGTGGAGGTTGTACTTTTCCTAAAGGTTTCTGTATAATTAATCTACTGTAAGCGCTGGTGCTTTAGAAACATCTGAACCCTACTGTTAAGCATGGTCCTTGTGTGCCTGTTGACCACTCCTACATGGTTTCAGTGTTTCCCAGGATATTGCTTGGGTGCTAATGAAGGTTTTGATGCCACTGCTGTTGGAAAAATTCAAGTCATGCATTCTTGCTCTTGTTTTTAAATTGTAACTCTGTTTGCCTGTCTTTGTTGTGGGCTTTAGGAGTTTGAGCAGCTGCATTTTGTATACCTACAGCAAAACAGCTCCCTTGTTAGGCAGAACATTTCATAAAGGATTAAGAAGTGAAGCTGGGTGAGCCATAGGGGACACTTCTGTCTCATAAACAAGAGGCTGATTATCAAGAGACTGTAGTTGTTTGTGGAAGAGGTAACAGAAGCAGGCTTCCTTCTCTCCTGGGTGTCTTACCTGGTACTTTACCCCATAATTTCTGCATTAAGTCCATTTAAATATTGTTGTTTCTACATCTTACAGTTGCACTCGGTAGATGTTTGAGGGTGGAGAGTATTTTTAATAGAAAATGAGTTGCTACGCTTGGCACAAGCAAACCAGTAATAATTGGAGGCGCTGGGGCAAATTGTCGCTCACTGTCTGTTATGGGTTTCTTGTAGTGTCAGTTTACAACTGCCTTAGTTAAACACTGGGTTAAGATTCAAGTCAGGCTGTCAAAATTAAGATTGCCTATGCAATGCCTCTATATACAAGATTATGCAGATAGCTTTTTAGAATTTTTTTTTGTAAGGCCTTGAGTCTTGCATTGCAGAGAAAAGCCAAGGCAATGGAAAATAAATGCTATACAAAAAATTGCTATAAAGGGTTGTTTGTTTGACTTAAATTCATCTTCCTACTGCACACCTGATTTGTTGCATAGTGTAGAAATATCTTTTTTTTATTCTTATCATTCACCCTGAAGTTCCAGATATAATTCCCCCAAGTTTATTCACTCAGCAAGTTTGCATTATCACTTTGATTATACATTATTTGTAGTATTAATGTACATTCTTAAAACAAAAAGCAGATTATTTATTCTTTGCTACATAATAAAAAATGTTAGCTGTTGGATTATATTATGTTCAGCTGCTATGTATATCTCATAGAAAGATAATCATATGTGTTTTAAAGGCTTCCAGAGATTAAGAAACTACTGTGTATAGCAGTACCATCCTATTTGGAGATTCAGAGATGCTTATACAGGGTAAGCATGATGGTAGACTGTCAAAATACCCAGTGTGCTGGGATGAGTCTTTAGCCTCCACAGGGAAAAGTGGTTTTCTTCCTTTCACCAGATTTGTAGCTCTCTTATGATTATATTGGTCATTATGTTTAGGAACACAGAGATTTTTCTCTGTTGGGTTTTTTTTCCCCCCTTCATCCTTAGCAGTTATGTTGTAAAGAAAGTGAAATTTAAAGCAGAACCCAGTCACGACAGCAATGTTGTGAAAGTTTGTCTCCAATTCCAAATGCACAAGTCTTGAATTAATGAGAAAATGAATATCAAGAAAAAAACAGAACCTAATGGTGGATACAGGAATGGAACTCTTAAATTTAAATTGCCCTAATCTGAGTATCTGAGAACTGTTCGCGAGTGGAGACTGTAGAGGCTTGCAAGACAGTCCTGGAGGTGCAAAAGTAGCTTTTGCTTTATCCTGTTAAATTCCAGGTTTTACTTGGCTGAAATATAAACTTTTTAAAATTGCCATTCTTCTGTTACTTTACATGGCTTATACTACAAAACCCAACAGAATACCGATACGCTAATCAGATTTGCAGCATCTGTTGCAGCCAGTGCAGCAACACACACACACACACACACCCCCGACACCCCCAGTGGCCGCCAAGCTTTCTGGAGCATGACGGGAGAGCGCGGCTGAGCTTCCCTTCACCCAGGATGCTGTCCCTCTGGTTCTCCCCCAGGCACCGCATGGAAAAGGGCTTCCTCACAGCTGTCCGGGAAGTAGGGAAAGTGCTAGGTTCGAGTCCTTCCTCCTAGTCATCTCTGCCAGCCCATGCTGCTGTCCCGCAGAACAGCACAGCGTCCTGCTGCTTGCTGTCGCTGCCACGCTCAGTGGCTTGGGCTGCAGGCTGATGGATCCAGTTCGGTTTTGACCTCAGATGTGGTACACAGAAAAGGATGCTTGAAAGGATATTGTTTGCATTGTGGAGTCGAACGTGTCACATTTAGAAAACCCTGAAGGCAGAAAATGCAGGGACTCCACTGAGCGTCATCCTTATGGTGTTACAGTGTTACCCATCAGCTGTCACTCTTACATTCCACGGAACTTTCCATAGTTGAGTGGATGGGAGACTGGGGCTATATATCCCCTGCTGTGTGCATTGGGAGGTGCAAGGCGGGTACACCCTGCTCAGTAGGGAGGCATGGACCACCCTTCCCATATGAATTCCGTGGATCATCTTGCACTGCAGTCATTATTGGGAGTTTTGGAGGTGTTAGGGTGGGAATTTTTAATGCATTGTGTGATTTACTTTTTGCTTGGTTAAGTATGTGAGAGAAGAAGTAGTAACTGAAATTCAGAATAGAAGTGACGACTTCATTTCACACCCACGGTGGCAGAACTATGAAAATGTGTAACATTTGCCACTTTAAATGGTTGTCAGGTTAATCAGGTTTAATCTGTGGTTTAGATGAGAAATTGCCTTATAGTCCTGAAGCTTAGGAGAATACGAGCATGAATTTTGGCTTGAGGGAGATCAATCTGATTTCACATTGATCTAAGCAGCTGTTTCCAGGTTTATAATATATTAACAGAAGAAATACATGGAATAGAAAATACAGTGGAGTATTCCACATGCCAGTTTCTGAGAGACTGAAAGGTGACATCAGGATAGCTATTAAATGTATGCTCCATCTGGAAGAAAGACAGAACGGAATCTAAATAGAATAAAAATTGTGTTCCTGACCTAACATGAACTTTTGTGGGTTGTAAAGCAATTAGATGAAAAGTTCTGTTTCCAAAATACATAAAGATTTGTTCATGAAGTTATGTCATTATTTAATCATCACTAATATTTATTCCCAATTTAGGCAGCTGAAAAGTGAAACAAGTCCATTTTTTATCTACTTGAAAATTTTTTGTAGGAGTTATAAGGGGGAGGAGGTTTCTAAGGTAACCTACCAATAAATAAGTTTATTTCCAAAATAAGGAAAATTAAATATCAAGAACATGCTGTAACTTCTAGTAGGACAAAGTTGAAAAACACTGCTTTGAGATGTAGCTGTAGTGCATCTGCATTTTTTATCTGTATTGGTTTCTCGGAACGTTTTCTATAGGAATATATTCCCTCCTTTTTTTTCAACCTAAAAATGTTACCTTGGGGTAGGTGAGCAAAAATATTTCTACAAGATCTTTTTAAAATGTGGTAAAAATACAGTACTGTTTACATTAGTGATATCAGCTCAGACTGTTTCTACATTTATGTACATCTTAACTTATTTTATTTGGAAAAAAAAGGAATCATAACCAGCTTATGTCATGGCATGATTTTTAGATGATGCATGGATATTTATGTATAGCAAAAATTATCTGCTGGTGAAAAGGAAGCTCGGGAATGCAGAGCAGAGGTTTTTCGGATTGTCTCAGGAAGAGTGGAAAATTTCCAGATGATTTTATGTTAATAAATATTTGAGATGTTGTGTCATGTCTTCATTTTGATCACATCAAAATTTTGGTATTGTATGGTCTAATGATCGCTATAAATTCTTAGGTAACTGGTATAAATTAATGTGTGTGAAGTTAAAAGTACCTGTAATTCACGAGACCTGAGGCATCATCATTTACTTTTCTAATGCTCTAATTAAAATGCTCCACCAAAAATATATTAATGGTTTTATTGTATATGTATATTAATAGGTGCAAATATTTATATGCCTCTGTCCCTAAGGAAGAGTTTGGATGAAACAGCTGTTTTGTTTGGTGTTCATAGCCCTGTCAGGATGTAGGTGTTTTTCCTGGTTCTCTTCAGTATACTAACTATTTTTAGTAGATTTCGCTGACTTTGATCCAGTAGAGGTCAGCTGCATGTGCTTGCAGACCAGGTGCATCAGATGCCCCAAATGATTTCCTACGCCCCTGTTTTCTCCTGTCCCAGTTGAGACCTGACTTTTAAGAACTTCTGAATAGCCACTTTCCAGAAGTCAGACCCTTAAGAAGATCTTAGTTTGGCCATAGAATCACAGAATGGTTTTGGTTGGAAGGGAACTTAAAGATCATCTAGGTCCAACCCCCCTGCCATGGGCAGGGACACCTCCCACCAGACCAGGTTGCTGAAAGCCCCATCCAGCCTGGCCTTGAACACCTCCAGGGATGGGGCACCCACAGCTTCTCTGGGCAACCTGTTCCAGTGTCCCACCACCCTCAGGGTAAAGAATTTACTCCTAATATCTATTCTAAATCTGCCCTCTTTCAGTTTAAAACCATTACCCTCATCCTATCGCTACACTCCCTGATAAAGAGTCCCTCCCCATCTTTCCTGTAGGCCCCCTTTAGGTACTGGAAGGCTGCTGTAAGGTCTCCCTGGAGCCTTCTCTTCTCCAGGCTGAACAACCCCAACTCTCTCAGCCTGTCCTCAAAGGAGAGATGCTCCAGCCGTCTCATCATTGCTGTGGCCCTCCCCTGGACTTGGTCCAACAGGTACATGTCCTTCTTATGCTGGGGGCCCCAGAGCTGGACGCAGTACTCCAGGTAGGGTCTCAGAATGTAAGCTGCTAAGGTCACAACTTACGCATAAAACCTTGTTTGTGTCGTACTGACCTAATGTAATGTTTTGTATGTAGTTCCTTGTCCCCCAGCAACATTAACTGAAAAGTTTTAGCCCATCTTCCCTTATCAGCTGTAGCAAATCCAAATTCTCTGTCCTTTGAATTACCCTGGCTCTTCCCCACAATGGGCATTGCCAAATGTGGCTGCCACCCGGAGGATACCGCAGCCCCAAGAGCAGGTGCTGCAGGGTGGGCTTAGCCCAAAGCCCACACCTTCGTAAGCTCACCAGTGCCTGCTTGCCGATGAGGTAGCCATGATGTGGCTATGGCAGGAGGAGGAGGTGACAAGCATTAGGGTCTATAGGAATGAGTCATGGGGACTGGGGATCGGGGATCGGTTGCTGGAAGGCCCGTCGGGCAAAGGTGGCTTGGTTGCAGAGGTTGAAGCTAACGTGGTGACTGCTCTCTGGATGTTGTCCTGCATTGGGGAGTAGGTTGGAATCCAGACATGTTTGGCGTGTGTGAGCAGGATCCTCCTGTGTGCTCGACGGTGTACAATGGGAGCCTTGAGGAGAAAAAATACTGAAGAACTTAGAGCAGATGAGAAAGGGGTTAAAAACAAGTGTGAAAAGTTGGATCGTGGTACTTGGTGTCTTGAAGCAGGATTTTTCTGGAAGGCTTTAGTCACCTGGGAAAGAAGGATCGGGTAGCTGTGTGGGAGGCAATTTGCAGGCAAGTATACTCCTCTGCAGTAGATCGGTACATTTTAATGAGGTAAGTATATTTGCTTCATTTTATAGGATTTGCTTTGGACTAGAAGTCTGGAAGCTGTTTTAAATAGACTGCTTTGAGATATAATGGTCAGGTGGAAATATCTGAAGCATATAATATGGAAACCCTGTATTTACAACATATTCGTAGGGTCTTAGAAGCTGAGCTGAAAAGATTGCCTCTTTTCCAGAAGAGATATTTAAGAGTAAATAAAGCTTATACAGAGGATGTAAAAACAGAAGTGAAGTTAGAAACTGCTGTAGCTGTTCAAATTTATTTATTTATTTACTTATTTATTTACATTTGCAGCCGTCTTTCAATACATCCCACCCCACAGGAAAGGAAGCTTTCACGCTGGCACTTTTCTCCTCTTCCCGTCCCCTTCCCGTAGGGTGTGTGGGTCTGAATGGGGCAATTTTTCAGATGTGGGTTCCCCTCAGAAATGACTTTCCGGGCGGGTGGGAATTCCCACCCGCTGATGGTGAGGAGGGGAGGGGGGCATGCTGCGCCTGCAGCAGCAAGCACCGGCGGGAGGGCTGAGGTTGTACACTGCTGTAGTACCTGCGCGCATCAAAGGGAGTGGGAGAGCTGGGTCCTTTTGCCTCAGGACTCTGATGCTTATCTGGAGCTCACTCTTTCCATTGAGAAGGCAATGCCTTTCTTTGGACAAAGATGCCAGCAAGTGAGATGCATTCAGCAGATGCCCTAAATATCAATCAAGCATAAGCTTCAAGTTTGAGGAATGTTCCGTGTTTTCTGGTATTTATCATTTTGACTTTTCCAGTTCTTTCTTTTTCTTGTAGTTGTGCTCTGTTATTTGTGTCCGCTTTCTCCTTCTACTTATTTGGTTCAATATCTTGTCCTTTCTTGAGCTTGTTTTTGCTTTCCTTCTGCTGTAGGAACAGAGAGTTTATAATAGCTGTAGCATAACTTCAAAAGGTGGATCTGCAGTGTTTTAAACAATCATTACATAAGTCGTTAAAATAACAAAGACAAAATAAACATGTCCTCATGACAGTGAAGAAATAAATTCCAAGGGCAGTATAAGCATCTGCCAATCTCTAGTGTTGCTTCCTCTCTTCTTCCAAGACCTTCTGCAAAGGTTTTTCATGCCTGCTTTAACATCTCCTTTTCTCTAAACTTTGGAAAACTTCTTAACAAATGGATTTTTTCTCTCTCTCTACATTGTGCAGAATATAGTTGAAAGAAAAAAAGTACTTCTGTGGTTATTCAGGACCTCTGTAGCCATATTCGAAGCTTAACTAAATAATTTTCACTACTAGTTTGCTCTGAAAATGCGTTTTGCCCCTCCCTGAAAATGTTGCCAGCAGGTTACAGGCAGTTGCTGAGACGCAGAGTGTCACCTTCTGGGGCACCTCGGAGGGGGGGTGGCATGCAAGGTTGGGAAATCCACACAAGAGTAAAAGTGAACTTACAGTGCTGCCAAGATCTTTGGCAATGAACACTGTCTTTTGAGAGAAGTTTTTAATCCTGAAAAGGTGTGGGGAGGTACTGGCAAACAATTTCAGAAAGTTTCAGAATTCAGATATTTACACAACACTTAGACAGGATTGTGAAGTGAATAGTGGTATTACACCCATTTTACACAGAGCCAAATTGAACGGGGGAAAAGCCATTTGTTAGGTTTTACAAATTTATGACTGACCAAAGGACTCTGATGATTCAGTAGCCGTGTTGAGGTGTTAAGAGATTACAAACAACTTCTGTATTTAAGTTGACGTATTACTTTAACAATTTGGTTTGGGGGAGGAAAGATTCAGTCATGTAGTAAAGGAAATACTAAATTGTCTAACCATTCCTCGTTTCATTTTAGAAAGCTTTAGCTGGAAAAACTCAGTTACGCTTTGAGTTACCAGTAGTGATATAACATAAAATGGACTCTCAGCTATAAAACAAGCTGGAGCGTGTGATGCTCTATGGTAGGGGCTGGAGGAGTGGACAAGCTGGCAGGCAGGGTTGGACCTACCACTCCGCGTGTGTGCGTTTTGTACAAAGCAGCTATGACTTCAAGGACAGCTTTGATTCCTCTTTCAAATAATTCTGGAATAAGCTTGCCGGCAGATATTTCTGGATTGGTATGCTTGGGATAGCAGCTAGGAAAAGCACGTTGTGCCAGACAGCTGCTTGGAGGAAGCGGTGTTGAGCAAAGACTCTGAAAGTCTTGCAATCAAATTGTTATGTTGCATGAGAAAATAGCAAGCAGCGGAAAGTTGTGTTTTTCAGGAAAAGTTGCACAATCTTTTTAAAGTTACAGACTGGTTCTCACTCTGGGAAGCTCATGTTTATAAGCCGAGCAGGTTTTTGCATCACTTCTATGCCTTTCCCATGACGGAAGCATAAATTCAGTTAAAAATTAAGTTTGCATGCTTCTGGGTAACATTCGTACTTATAATAGATTTTATGTATGGGCTGGTATGAATCTTGAAGACAGTCTTGATTACATATAATGTACTGGAAACTGTCAGTAGCCGTATGTTCAGTATATTTTACTGCAATTTTGCTGATAAATGTCTTTTGCTTTCCTTAAAGGTGTAATCTATCATTCTGCAAAAGTATAAAGCATGAAGGTTGAAGGGAGGGAGCAACACGTACAGATTGGGGATTGAAAAGATTGAGAAATGTTCTCTTATTTGTTGCATTTCCAATTTTCAGGAATTCTTTGAACATGCAAAAAAGCTCTGGGATGATGAAGGTGTAAAGGCATGCTTCGAGAGGTCAAACGAGTATCAACTGATTGACTGTGCACAGTAGTAAGTATTTATTTTTATTTAATTAATAGCCAAGAATGTAATCATTTATAACAAGTTAGAAAATACGTTTTTATTAGCAAGATCTGGGAGTTTTGCAATGCAGGAATTCTCTGTATAGGCTGAGCATGTATAGCAAAAGTAATTGTTTTATCAGTTTGCCACTAGTATGCAACTAAGTATTTAACAGCTAATAAAGATCAGTATGAAAAAAATCAAATTAAATAATTTTAAGTATCTTTATTCCATTTGAAATAGATTTACATAGAATCGTTTCAATTACAACTGTTTAAAAATTCAATTGCAAGTTTAAAAAATGTAGAGCCAATCTAAGGAAAATGCTTTGGTTTAAATTCTGAGACCCAGACAGCGCTGAGATTGCTCCGTGTTTTCACATTCCATTAAAGCTTCTGAGATTTTTACCCAACCAGTTGGCATGCCTGCGTTACTAATATATTTTTCTGGGGGAAAATCGATAAGCAATATTAAATTAAAGATAGTAGTACGTTTCGTATTCTCTCCTTCATATACATCAAGTGAAGCAGTACGTGTGTGTGTAACACAGTCGTAATCCTTAAATGGGTTCATCTGATTGGAAACATTCTAAAAAGAGATGTGTAGTGGATTGTGAAGGTCCAAATCATAGATACATAGCACATTGATGAAGACAGATTAATCAGGAAATAACATGCCAGGGCTACAAAACTCAGCTGTCCTCAGTAATAACCCAGCTCTGAATCAGACTTTGACCAAAAATATATGTTTCCTGTGAACTGCTATTGCGAAAATGTATACTCTTACTGTTGCTATGTGATTTAGGGTTTTCAGAGGACACACTCTAGTGTGTTACGATTTGTCTAATTGGCAGTATGGTCAGCAGCAATGCCACAAGTCTGTTGTAGCACTCAGTGCTTTGTTTTTCGGTCCTCTCTGCTCTCGGTGCTGAGGCTGAAGCAGAGGAAATGGGTCGTATCGCTAAAGGGCTTGTCACGCTTCTGCCACAGTGGGGAATTTCAGTGCTGCGGGTCATAGTTTCTTTTCCCTTTTCCCAGATTATTTCTGGGAAAAAGAAGGATGAAGTAATGATTCATCAGCACATGGAAGCAAGGGAAAATTACATATGTGTAGGAACTCATTTGACCTCAGAGGACTGAATTTACCAAAACTTGGGCATTTGCTTACAGTCCAGATTGGCTAGAAATTAAAGCAGTGGTTGTACATAAAAAAAACCTAGAAAGTTGTCCTAAATTGTGATCAGCGGATTTCCCCTCTGCCCTCACCCACCAGCGCCGCCATGGTACAGATCTGAGCTACACTTGCTGAAAAGTCCAGACTGACTGTTTATGGTATCTCTTAATACACTCAAATAAGACATCAGACCAAGAAAATAGAATAATGATATGTATTTAAAATAAATGAATGTAGAACTTACTTTACTGATCAGTAAAGGTCAATGTGTCTCCCAGTCCTGCTTTGCAAAACAGTGCTGAAAGGACCAGGACAAAAAGGAAGACACTGAATTATAGTATTAACGGTACTGTGCTTTCCCTTAAAAAAATGAAGCCTATCTACAGGCTTTGACAAAGAGAAGAGTGTTAAGTGTCATGTTATGTCCAAACCCCAAACACAAATGGGGTCAAAAATGGACCTAGAATGAAGTCCACTGTCCTGAAACTTAAAACTAAATCCTACTACCTTTTTTCCTAAAAGCTTAAAGGAAGATTATTGGGGTTTTTCTATGTGTCTTCCCACTGTATCTTCTAACTGTCTTGCTTTTTCTTTACTCTTAGATTATTTATTACAGTAGTAAATATAACGCTTGCATAATCCTTCACTTTCAAGGCACTTTATGAAATAATATTTGATACTTAAATATCCCTTGAGTGTATCTGTGTTTTCCATTTCATGATCTACCTGAAAATGTAATGGTCGAGTGACTTATCCACGTTTACAAGCCTTCAGTCTTACAGCAGGGACTTGAAACTTGGGAATAGCCATGCCATTTTTCTCACAGGTATTAATGATTTAAAATGGTGAAGTGTAAGCTTAACAGAAAGAAGTTAAGAAAAATACACCCAACTTTTTTCTGCCCCTCCATCGTTCCTGGAAAATTAAATGATACCAATAGAGTCAAGGAAAAGGAGATTTAAAAGTTGCTGTGTCTTTGCTGCACACGTGTATTTATATATTGCACAACAGGGGTGGCTTTAGCCAGAGGAACATTTCTGTGCTAGCGCTGGATGGACCTTATTCAGAGTGGTGGGGTCATGTCCACCTTGTAACTGACAGAGCGTGTGAGACTAGGTTAGAAATACAATTCCGGTATGCACGTATGTTTTCTTATGTGCACTTACTGTAAGGGTGCTGTCTTTCCAGCTCAGCAGGAGCGGGTGGCATTTCTTTCAGGACCTGTCTGTGGTCATCTTTAATTGGTAAAGGAAAAAGGGAAGGCGTGTAATCCTGGTACACGTGCTTTCTGTGGGATTTTGAAACATCTGCAGTGTTTTCATTACACTGGCTTTGGGAGAAAGCATCCCACCCCATCAGCTAAGTTCTAATCTTTTACTTGATAGCAAAGAAAGAATATTATCAGTAGGTCACCACTAATTTCTCTGCTTAAAAAACAACAAAGCAAAACCGAAAAATTCCTAACGTGTTAAAAATATCATTGGATTATAAGTAGGGTGGCTGACTTAAAATACTGAAAAGCATTATTAGCAACTTATAAAGTCAGCAGCCCAAATTACTGACTGTTAAGTGAGTTACAAATGCAGTGTGTTTTTGGAATAGTTTAATTTTGGCTACAGTTCAGAGCTTCTGTATTTTTAAAACTTAAGCTCATTTTCTTTATTAGTGTGTGAGAAATATTTTTCTGGAAACAGAGGTAGTAGAAAGAGACAAAGGCAAATGTTTTATTTATGTAAGGCCTGAAAGTTGCTTTTCCTTTATCTTTAATGCCCTTTTAAATTACCAGGGTACACTTCCTTCACGGAAATGAGGATGAGGGCCTGCTTTTTAATATTCTTACGTGACTATCCATGTATCTGCATTTCTTCTAAGTATCATGTTGGTACGTCATGTGATAATTGTAACAAATACGAATCTGTGACCAAGCCGGAGGTCAGACCTTGTGTTCTAACAGTGGTAAATGTATCATAAGCAAAGATCTGAATTGTTCTTTATCACTAACTACAAAGATATTTATGTTACTCTTGGAGGGGGAAGTATTGCATGGCCATCAACTATATTTTTTCCTTAATGACCTTCATATATTTCTTGGAGATTTCAAGTTCAATTTCAAGTTTAATTTTTAAAAAAACCCTTATATTTAATTTGAAAAGTTAATTTGATTTAGTTGTATCCCCATTTGACTTACCTAGATTTCAGCAGGTTGGTTTTGTTCATGATGATAAATCTTACACCTTACTTTAGTTAACTTTTTTTGAACTACTGTGATTATGTCCGTAGTCACATACTTTATATTCAGCAAATTCTAGGTCTATAAGGGACTTTCACATTGTGAATTAGTGCTGTCGTGGCATTGAGCTGTCTAGTATATAAATAATAGACCAAAATATGTTCATTAAAAATTTCTTGTAATTCTGGGACAGTTTTCTAAAAGCAAAATAGTTTCCTGTAAGATGAATGCAACTCAATTTTTTAATATTTCTGTTTCTTCATACTAGTTATCGAATGCACAGATTTTATTGTATCCGTGGAAGGGAACTGCAAAGCAAACTTTGATGAATGTAGAACAGATTAAAACAAATAAAGGTCCAGGTACAATGGCCTTCATTTAAAAAAAAAGACCCAGAAAAAGAGTTGATGAGTTGGTTATGTGTCCTTATAAACTTCATAAATTTAAGTAAATGAATTTATTTGGCAATAAAGAGGTACAAAATTTCCTTTTAACTGCTAGCGTACCATGAGGTAGAGTTACAGGTTGTAACCACCTGTTTGGTGTTACATATATAAGTGGGTTGACTTAACCTTAATGCTGGTGAAGTGGTTTCTGTATTATAAGCCCCCTTTCTTCACTGCAAACCATACCATGTGCTAATTGGTGGCTGCTCCAGCAATCCCAAAAAAGCCATTGAAGGTACTTTTTACTAGGAGATGTAACATGTGTTCCCACAGACAGCAGTGAAGTTGAAGACCTTTGCAGAACATCAGTTGTCATCAGGGGATATTGGGCACCCCCAGCCTGGTGACATCCATCCATTCTTTTGATGAAATAAGAGTTGAGTTATCTTAGTTTTGGTTAGTCACATGTCAGTTATTCAGTTGACCTGGTAAAATTAGTTGATGCGGGATACTTACCTTGCTCAGACACTGTCAGGGAAAAGGTGATAGTTTTAGAGCAGAAGACTAGACAAGCAGAACTAGGCACTTTGAAAGGGGAGAAAAGAGACAAAAACAGAACATCCAAGGCGTTGTTGTTAGAAGAAAAAAAATAGCTAGTTTCAGATGTACTGGAACATTCCAAAGTTGAATCTTGTCCCATTGCATTCACACGAAATAGCAGCGTGTGTGTGCATGGGTGGCCCTGGCTGGAAGGGTTGTACTTCGGCCCACTGAGTTCCTCGCTGTAGTAAGTTTAAGGGAACCCTGCCCTCAGCCAGTGCTTTATCCCAGTTTGTCTATCAGTCATATTTCCCTGATAAAATACATCACATCTGATAGACTTATGTGTAAAGGCCTAAATTGGTCTCTGTGCAAACATTTGGGCTAATAAAACTTGATTATGCAAGTTCTCAGGAAAGCAAACACAAGGGATGTGAGCTCGGCCAAAGAAAATTTATTTTATATTTGAGCTGATACACATTGAAAAGACACACCTTGAGTTCTTTTTCTTTGCAGTTATTCTATCTTGGAGAAGGGTTTGAGCCAACTTCTGAGGCATCCATCCTGGTATTAGGTGGAGTAATTAAAAAAAAACTTACTTGTGTTGTTTTCCACAGATTCAACTCCTGATGTGAGAAAACAGCTTTTTTTTTTTTTTTGTCAACAGCAGCACTTCTTGAAATTAAGCATATTTCTGACTGTCCTTGTGCCCTCCTAGACATAAGATTTTATTACTAGCATGGACTTAGTCATCCCTAAGTTGCCTCTTGCGGTCTGAGGTCCAAAAACCTACCTTGGCATTATCTGCTTCTTTTGTCTAGTGTGGGACTTCAATCCGGTGTGTTGGTATGTACACAGGCTACACGCATGGCTGTAAATAAATATGAGCATTAGTGCAATTCATGTACTTTCACTTAGTGTGGCTTCAGGATTTGTTACTTAATACTGCTTCTTCTAGGGATTTTCCTAGAAGATTGGCTGTATCATACTCCAAATTGGATTCTGCTAAAGCTCTCCCAGAGGCAGGTCACGCACAGGCTGCATCCATGCAGTGGCAGTTAAGACCTTCCTGCAGTGCCCCTTCCACAGCAGTTGTCAGTGAACCCAAGCCACCTGCAGCAGTGCCCTTGTTCTCAGTATTAATCTTTTCAGTGCCAAGGTCTTTATTCGTTCCTTATTCTGTCTCATTTGAAAGTGCCTTATACAGTAATAACTCCTGGTGTCTCGATGGTATCGAGCAGGTTTTTTTATTCTGACAAGGTATGAAGATTCAGCTTTCCCAGCTTTGGGAGCAGAATANGAGTAGGAAGGAGGTGTTTTCTATCATCTCAGCATTTTTGTGTGGTTTATAATTTCCATGATATACAGGACTAAATCTAGGGATTATGCCCTGCTTTGTGTACTTGTTCATGGGCTCTCTGTTGGCATACACTGTTCACCTCTGTCTAATTTAAGAACATTGGAACATGAAGAAAAATAATCTCTTGGGCACTCTTGAGAGCAGAGTTGAAATTTGGCTGAAAAATTCTACAAACCTCATAATATTTTGCATAAAACTGTCACTGATAATTGGCTGTATCAATTAGTGACTGACTGTTGCAGCTCATCAAACATTTTTGATATATCCCATACCGTAAGTCTTTGTCAAAGGAGATGCATGGAATTGGTGCCTTCAGCTGGATTTGTACGCTCTCGGCCCTATCCCAGGTTGATTCATAGTAACTGTTGTGTAGGGGTAATTCAGATAGTAAAGGTCACTGAAAGTCACCCAAAAAACAGAGACCCTCCAAAGTTGGGTGCTTGGAGCCCCGTAGCACCTCTATTCTCTGCTACTGAAGGAAATAAGAACAGTTTCTTCATCATTTCTGTTCTTCAGGAAGATCACCAGCAAGAGGCCAAAAGAATCTGACCTGATGTACTTGTATATAGCATGACAAAACTGCAACAGAAAATACAAACACAGTTACTGCTGAATAAGAGATTTCTCTAGTTTATGCAGAAGTATTACTATCTGTGAAATCATTCGTCCAACAATCTATATTTGAACTGTCAAGTTACAAAGATCAATAATCAGAGTATCTGCACTACCTAGGGAAAAAGTGTTAAGGAACTGTCTTTAATTTTGTCCCTGGCAGAGCAGTGCGGTGTCTGTGTGTTGTGACATCATTTGAGACAAAATTCAAAATTATTTCCTTTAAATCTGCTGGCTTTGTCAAACCACCTGGGAGTACTACAGTGTATGACACCCTGCCATCTCTGTGTTTGGAAAGATTTTGATGTCCTGTAGCTCCAAAACACGCCGCCTGTGTGCTAACAGTCCCAGTGCCAGACCTGGTTCTTGTTAGGACCATTATGCCTGCTTAGAGAAAACAGAAACGGAGAGGGAAGACGATCAAGTGTGGAGAGGGGAGACAATCAGGTGGCTTTGTGCAGACGTCTGTCTTGGAGCATGACATGTCCTGCCTCAGGTTTCCAAAGTCCTGTTTGTGCTTTCTCTGTTCACTGCGTATTTTGAAGACACCTTGGTATTTCTTTGTGCGTGCCTGAGAAAGTGAGGCGGCTCATTGGAAGGGAAGCAGGCCCACAAAATACAGCTGCTGAAATCGTGTTTTTGCTGTGGAAAGGAAGGGAGCAGGAGGAGAGTGGGAAGGAGTAGCTCAAGGAGTAGGGAGGAGGGGAGAAGTTGTCTTCCATACTGATCAAAGAATTGGGGTCTAAACCTTTTTGAAGTCCTTTACACATGGCCGTAACATTTATTTATTTTCAAAGGTAACCTAGTATGACTGTGGCTTCGGATTCGTATTTGAAACATGCTTTTTATTGGCAGACTAGAGCCAGAAGGTGTGAAACAACTCAGAGACCCCTTTCATCTGCACTTTTTGTCTTCAATAAAGTTTCTTGCATTATAATGGATGGTGAAGTAAATGTGGATGTATGTATAATAAATTAAGGTAAACGTACTGATTATAAGCTAGGGAATATTATTTTTAAAAGTGGTGATTCTTTTTAAAATTGGTAACTGCTTATTAAATATAGGAAAAATACTTTTTACTTAGAAAAATGAGGAAAAGTATTAATTATAAATCTGTTGTTCCTTGAATAACTAAATTTTTGTAGTGGCATGGGAAAACTATAATAATATGATTTTCTTCCATCTAAAAATCTGTTCTGGTTCATATATAAGCAACTCACTGATAATGAAGTTTCTTCGTTTTTCTTTTTAAGATCTATCGTGCAGTATCAGTTTTAAACCTTAAAAATTCATTACATAAGTTACAAGCAAATTTTGCTTAGTTAATGCATGAACAGGTTTTCTCCACTTACCTGGTTTAAAGTGTAAGCCTTAACCAACCAGTAAATTGTTATTTAATGATAGAAAAAAAGAGAGGGGTTGTTATTATAGAGTAATTACTTTAGCTTTACTGATGAGTCTTCTAAACAGAGGTGTTTGCCAGATAGGACAAAAGTCATTCTGCAGTGTGTAATGCTTAAATTTTTCACTGTTTACTAACTAGTAGACCACACTCTTGAAAGGCAGAATTGTGGTTTCTTAAAATATGCACTGGGAATTCTCTGAAATAATGTTTTCATCTGTTGCTGTGGGGGTTTTTTTGTTTTCCCCTTTTTGCCCTCACATATGAAAAAAATCATTAGCCTTAACCAATTCTATCTTAATTTTGGTAACCAAAATGTGACCATGTTGTTATAGTACTAGGAGTGAGAAGTACAGAAATATGAAGAAGAAGCAGCTGTAGTACCCCCCCCCGAATGCCTTTGTATTTCCAGTTTGGAGGAAGTAGCGGTACGAAAACATCGTTCGCAAATAGCCAGTAGGGCAAACGGGCATTTACCCGCTTGTTTTAGCCACTTCAGTTCACAAATGCTTTCCATGCCTAGAGAACACAATAATATTTATCAATTAAAAATAAGAGAGGAAATAGTTTAAAAACACAGCACCCTCTCTGTCTTTTAAAAATTAATATGACAAATATTTTTTCCTATTAACTAGTTACCTAGTTGCCTTTAAGCAGCCCTAGATGGGCTGTGCAAACATTAAAATTAAACCCTACCTTTTCCCACACACTTCTGTGTGCATCACAGTCTGTTTTCTGCAGTTTGAGAACAAGCAAAAAGGTTGAACATGTAAGGCAGAAAAACTTAAAATATTCCTTAATCAGTTTAAGGTAGTAGTAGAGTCTAAAGACCAGACAAAGTCTAAAGACCAAGCAAAGTTATGACAAATGCATGAAAGTACACTTTGACTCTTTTTAAGATGTTTTATGAAACATTTCTAGTTTCTTTTGAAAAAATACAGCAAAGCTGACCTTATTCTGTTGAGGAAACAGTTCTTTCCTCCCTAGTCAAAAATATTTTTCAGTTTTTCCTGAACGCCTGATGGATGGTTTTCTTAATTTTTTTCCTGTTTGCACACACAGTGTAATAGTAGGTGCAGGACGTGTTAGTCTAACACAGAGACTCAGCCCCGTTTGGAAATACGATCCATTAAGCGAATTAGAGAATTGCAAATAGGTCTATCAGCTGAGCTTGTCTGCATTTACTTTTCTGTGTTAGTATCCTATATTTACTTTGGAGATATGTTTTTCCATATCCCTCCTGCAGAGGTAAACTGCAGACTTTCAGAGGCTTATATCCATTTGCAGGACACACTTCAAGCGCTTTTGGAGCCTGAGCAAAAGCTTGTTAAAGAATCAAGACGCTTGGCGTCACCCTCAGCGTATATGCTCGTAAAGCGTTAATATCCTTCAAAGCGAAGAAAGAGCATTCTGTTGCGTTTATTGTAAAAGAGGAAAGGCTGTGTTTATGTTACATCACAGCAGTGAGGACAGAAGCGAACAGGTACAGGGCTGAGTCAGCGAACTGGCACAGTGGGTCAGGGTCAGTGGTGAACATGGCCAGAATCTGGGATACTGAGCAGGCGGGAGGGAAGGCTGCTCCGGGGGGCTGGACTTCATTGAGGACCATTTTGTTTGAATTTTGTGTATTACAAATAATATGAGGTCTTTTTAAAATATATGAATGTAAAATAACAAAGTTAAAAAGCAGGCCTTGAAAGTTGTCTTGAAGTTCACAGCTATCTAGAGTACAGATAACTGCCAATAAAGAGAACCTTAACAACTGTGTATTCCCTACTATCAAGTCAGAGAAAGAGTAAAACTAAGCATCACTTACAGTAATTGTTCTGATACGGCTTAACTCCAGAAGTCCTTATTGTGAATCATTGCTCAGTGTCAGCATCTCAAAACTTCTTCAAATGAAGTAAAACTGCAGATGTGGGTTATCTAGAATCTGCATGCAGGATTTATGAGTAGATTTCAGAAGGAAGTTGTAGGTCATTCTGTCAGTTCTGCTGTTATTTATGCGCTGTTCTTGCTTTAGGACTCTTTAAGTGTATGCGTGGGAGAGAGAGTAAGCTATGACCAAAGCCAGCTTCGTTGTATTGCAGGGAACATTAAGAGTCACTTATATTTACTCCACTTCTCCAGCCTATGACGATTGATACAGAATTTAATTCAATCTGTTCATTTACAATTCATTGTCAAGTGTGTACATATTCTCAGTGGAAGAGATTAATTGGTTAAAAAATACTTAAGCCTATTAATAAGCTTATCGTTATATAACACAAATGTATTTTAAATTTTTTCTGTGGGATTTTTTTTTACTATGCTCTAGAGAAAAGTGTGTTCCGTATTCTGTTGCCTTAAACCTAACCTACTGTGAAACACTTGTTTACATAATAAATTTAATATAATGCAACAACTGTATAATAACTGCAATAGCTGCAAGTTGAATGCTTAAAAATGAAATAAGAGAACTGAAAATTTAATGGCAGGTTATACGGGATACTGTCAAGCGATTTACACTTGGGCTTCAACTTTCCTTAAATGTCACATACATTTTTTCACTTAGAGATTGTCAGCTTTTCTTCTTTCAAGTAGACAGTTTCACACCACAGGATAATGAAAGGCCAAGAGTCCTATTTCTTCCTGAAGGAACTACTCACTGGACAGACTCTGCATACATGGGCTCCTCGGCGCTAATATACGTACACAGCCTTGTTTGTGTTAGGAGCTACAAGAAGCCAGAGTTTGGGTGGCGGTGTTTTTCTAAATTAATGCTACACCAACAGATTTGAAAAAAGAAAGATGGTGGAACGTAGAAGTTAAGAAATAAGAAAATAAAATATGGTTTATACTGTGTTGGAAAAATGTAAAGGCTAAGCCTCTATGCTTGAAAAAGAAATTTTACACCTCAGACTAAACCATAATAGAGTCGTGGTATTTGTCAGTTTGGTTGTAATCCCAATTTTAAGGTAAGTCAGACTTGGAGACTAAGGAGTTTTAGCTTGTCTCTTTACTTCTCGTAATTAAATTAAAGCAAATGTTGTTCATTTCAATACAAGACAACAATGAGGCTGCCAGAATTTTTAAAAAGTTTATTTGACTTTAGAGAAACTGTTTCACTCGTGTCTATTGTAAAAGTATTCTTTCTGATTTAATTAGAAATGTTTGTTATAATAGTGGAGTTTTACACAAAGTTTAACTTGAGCCTAAATTACCCAGTGGAAAAGAAAATATATATAAAATGTATCAGTAGACTTCCTGTTAAATGGACAAAGCAGATAATTATCTTCCAAAATAAAATTTATGAAATTTCATTTTTTTCTAGAATTGGTTCAAAAATTAGTTTTTTCCTCATTTTACTACTCCCCTGACAATTCCCCTATCTGCAATCAAAAAAAAGACATGATCTTAACCAGTTGTACTTAACTGCTAATGCAGGAAAAGATGAACCTTGAAATCAGTTGTATGGATTTTCTGAGAATAGTTTTCAGTTTCAGTTTCCTTTCATGAACATTGTTGGAGGTTGGGGGTGTATTTTTATTTTTCAGATACTTTGTCACAGCAAAGGAATTGGGCTGAATATCCAAATAACATTTAAGTACATTTTTCTGACCGAAGTCTGGTGATGCATTTCTTGACTCCCTGCCTTTGTCTCCTTGGCATTTTTTGTCTCTGTAAAAGAAGGCTTCCATACTTTTCTTCTGGTTTAGAGGAATGTATTTGGGATTGGGAAGATCTGCATTCTGGACGTTAGCATCCTGACAGTCCGATGGTACAGATTTTGGATAATTATTGTTTATTAAGTTTCTTTCCAACCGTGTTGTGAAGAAGTTTAATGATCAGCATGGGTGTAATTTCTTGGCCTCCACTTATTTACTGGCACAACTATGTCAGACCTGTATTGCCAACACTACTGTAGCAACTATTTAAAAAATAGTTTGTTAAAGAGCAGCAGAGTGTTAAAGAGCACTATTGCCACTAGGGTATATTCTGTTTAGGGAATGTAGAGGTACACTCTGCTAGTAAAGGAGCTTCATTATCCGAAATGACTTTTATCTTCATTGAGTTGCTTGGCCTCTTACCTTACATTGTCAGGGTCTTAGAAACTTTTTTTCTGGCACATTTGCTATATACTAGATTTGCTCCATGAACACACTGGAGTGTGCTTTGAAAAGCTTTTCTATACAGAGACAGATAGATGCCAGTGACCAAA
This sequence comes from Ibidorhyncha struthersii, assembly GCA_013398815.1. Taxonomy (NCBI): domain Eukaryota; kingdom Metazoa; phylum Chordata; class Aves; order Charadriiformes; family Charadriidae; genus Ibidorhyncha; species Ibidorhyncha struthersii. Next base: position 699,495 of record VZSZ01001077.1, read on the forward strand.
CATTTTGCTACATTCTACAGAACTGGCAAGCCCTGGTATGAAGTAATCACAGTAAACTATAGTTCATTACATCAGCATTGTTACTGTTGTTTAAAAAAAGAAAGAGAGAGATCAAATATAGTCACTAGTTTTCCCCGGGTTTCATTTTCTATTAAGAACTACATGGAAGTCTTTCAGGTTTGGTTTTCTTTGTGTTATGCACTGATTACTCCCCTCTTTCCTCCATAGCTTGTAGGCAGCTGATGTTTCTAGGGTCTCATGTCAAGCTGAGAGGTTCTTCAGAGGAGGTCATGGTGCAGAGGGAGCGCAGAGTGCACATCACTTCCTGCCAGGGCCAGCCAGCACAGGCGAAAGTTTAGGGTTTTGACCTGATAGTACTCCAAAAGTAACAATCAACAAATTACCTTATGTAAAACTGGCAAGGGTGAGACCTTTATTAAAGCTCATTCACAGAAATTGGTTAACTTATTTATAAATACAAGATTCTGTAGCTCTGGAAGGGAGCTCATCATAATATACAGTATGTTGAAAGAATGATTATATGATGATTAAAACTGATTTAAGGAAAGTTCTTCTGTAAGTTGTAAACAAGTTACACCTATTTAGAGGATGAAAAGAAGAAGAAAGAGAAGACTGTAGGTGGGTGAAGATAATAAATGCAGGGTTTACAAATAAGGCAAAAATAATAAAGCGGTAAGTATTTTTAGGCAGGAATGCAGAGTCTTAAAGCACTGGACCAACACGTAACCTTGCTAGTAGTCATGTCGTTTAATGAAGGCATAATGTATGAGATTGTGCAGTGTTGAGAGGAGTTAACCTATGTCCTGATGGAAATGAGCAGAATGGATATGGGGGGGAAAAAAACACCACATAAGGTTCTGAAAACAATCAAAGATAAACTTTGCTAGGGAAATCTTCTGTTTCCACACCATGTGAAGAGCACAGCGTGGCTGAAATGTTTAGAAACATGAATAAATACATGGCTATATTCAGAGCAAGTAGCAAGCCTGGCTAAAAAGCAGTTACAGTAAACTAGATTAGTATCATTATTGTGACGTTATCATGAATCTAAAGGAGAAGACCACAAAAACTGAAATATAGAAAGAAATGCCTTTAACAACAAAGAAAAAAAAATCAGCAAAAAATAATCTTCTACAGAGATTCTGTGAATTTCTTTAGGAAGGAAGTAATTGAAGGACAGTTCCAAAATACTTAATCTTCTGAAGCCTTCAGCCTGTGCGATAAGCTTAAAAGAAGTGTCTTTCTCCAGAAGCAAAACTGGTTACTTGATCTCATCTAGTCTTGTTGTTCCAGAAGATGAGTATCTTCTGTGTGAGTAGGTTAGGAGCACAATACACTTTTTTTTCTGGAGGAAAAACAGAAAAGGCTTTTGAAGTGAAAAGTCCCAGTTTCATTCTGCCTCTAAGATTGATTGTAGTTGTCTTTTTCTGTGGCTCTCAGAGCACTGGGGAGGGTTTCTCTTTTAACAGGTGTGTTACTATCCTCTTTGCCTGAAAACAGTGAATAAGCCCGCTGCAAAAAAGATGGGCAAGATCTCTGTAGGCACAACACCCAGTATTTCCCTTGTACCTCAACAGAAGTCCCTGAAAACTTGTGAAAGAGACTGTGACTTCTTCGGAGGACTCACTTTGTCCAATGCTTGGCAAGTTAAGAATTGGTGGTCTTTTATCAGTTTTCTCTCTTAAAATGGAGACAGAGGCATATCTTGCTATCACACTGTTTTGGAGAGATTTCAACATAAAAGCTGCTTATTTTCTGGAGCTTTTTCACCTTACACATGCACAGCAGTTGTTGCAACACTGGCTGGAAGTCTTCTGAGCAGAATCCAGCATGTCTGGATTTTATTTGCATTGTCCTTTTTCCTCTCTTCCAGTGCACAGACCTCTGACTGACTTGTGGTCTTGATCTCAATTACAACTGTATCTCTTTTTGTTGGCTGACATGTTTTCCTTTCTTTTCTCCACTTACTAATAGTATCTGCTGATGCGTTTCTTTGCTTTACCCTGTTTTGTTTGTTCATTGTTTTCTTCTTGACAGATTGACCGTCTGCTATGATATGGGCCTCTGAGCTCTTGAGATAGATAGGTAATGTGCCAGCTTGGTCAGTCACAGTGAGGTTCACCTAGCTACTTGGATATGTAAAGTTGGCTTATTCTACTCTCCCCAAGCCTCCTTTGACTTTTTTTTAATAATTTCGTACTTTTCTATTTTATGTAATCTGCATAGGCAGAATGCGGGGCTGTTAATTCAGAAATTATCATTTATCAGTAAAGAGTAGAGAGCACTGTAGTGTTTTTCAGTGAACTAAAGGCTTTGAATTTATACATTGAAGAAGTTCTTACATGTGATTTTGGTACTGCACCCTCTTAGGGAACAGACCATTATCAGACCCATCTGACCCAACTTTGAAATTACCTTAATATTTGTGTTGTGTAATGCAATTATATTTTTCTATTGTTCATTCCACAGCTGGGGGCTCTTTTCATTTGTCTGTAAAAAATATCTTGAATAGGCGTCTGCTTTCCACGTAATTCTTATTGTGGCAATTCCATTCTATCCAGGCATGTGGCTCCTTCTTCATACCTTGTGATGAAGGAAGAGAACGTCATATGTAGCGATTTACTTGATAAGTGCTAGATCTGGGCACGCATGACAGAGAGGGCACTGTTTCCTGAGGAACCACAAAATTTAGTTTAGGGGAAATAAGGGGGAAGAAAGGAGGGAAAAGACTTCTTTTCATTTTAGACCAACTTCAGCAGTACAATCAGTACTCCATGCATTTTGAAATGGTTCTGCTTTCTGCTAGGAGTCAACCATAAGTCTGATGGGGAAATAATGGCACCTTGTGAGTGTTGTGGGCATTTTCAAACTCTTACCATATCCTGGGGAGGATTCAGTATGGTGCATTTGGCACTCTCAAGCTACACTGCAAATTGTTTCCACAAGACAGTTTATAACATAGTGGCAGAGAAGACTCCGAGGTCTTTACATACAGTACCACCTCACTTACAAAGGTGTGCGCTCATTTGATGTAATCAGACACAGCATACCAACAGGAGAAAAAGGAAGAAATAGACATTTCTTTCAGAACAGATGTTTTCATTTTTTACTAAATCTGTTCTTGCTTCATGATTCTCACGTGAAAAGAATTCATCAGAAACTCCCACTAAAGTATGCGGAAAATCCGCAAATGTTTCACAGTGTGCATAAATAACCAAACTAATGACAAATCAAATATTGTTTTATATGCATTTCTGGTTTTATGTAGATTAAAAGTAGGTAGGTAACATATCTTCTTCTCAGGTGATGAGAACCTTGAGGAAATAAAGTAACGAGTAGAACCTGGTTTCAGGAAACAAGCTTCCTAGAACCATAATAATTTCAAATATTTATTTAAGTGTGAAATACTCTGTGTCTGTAAGAAACTACCTTTTCAATCGAAAGGAGCATTGTTCCTCCACTTACATGTCCTCAGCTGAAATTCTTAAATCCTAAAGTGCCCAGTTGGATGAAGCATTTGAGCTCATTTCTGAGGAATGTAAGGACTCCTTATTTATTTCTCTCTTGCTAAGAGGTGAAATAATAAAAAAATCCTAATTGTTTCTCAAAGTGAAAGTAGAAGAGGGCATTGAAATTAATCATGGCGCTGGAGGCCAATAAGGAGTGTGAAGAAAAGAAAATACAAGGATTGCCTTAACCTTCAACACACTTAGTAACAGCAACAAAAATGCTTCCCACCGACAGTGGAAGATATTGAGTGACAGGGAGTGTGACAGCAGACCATGTGCGGCACGACAGGGGTGGCTGGCCATGCAGAAGAGGTGCTTCCCTTCGTTGGCGGCTGTTTCATTGTCCTTTTTTATTCCATGATGGGGCCCTGGGTTGGGTTTTGCATGCCTTCCCTGGAGCTGCTCACGTGTTTAAACTCAAGACCTTTCTCAAAGCATCACTCCTCCCGGTTAAATGTGATACAGTTGCAGGTATGCATTCAGATCTGTGACTCACTCATCTGCATACCTTGTCTGGTCCTCTGAGCTAGAAGTAACTTACCAGTTGCAATTTTCTGCATTGAAAATTCCATATTTTTCCATATATACAGTTGTGTGAGCGAGCATGCATGTGTTGCACATGGGCAGGTAATACAGAGTATTTCTCCCAAGAGTCGTGACTTCCAGATCTGCTACCAACTTGAGAAGGTAAGGGGGCTCTGAAAATAAGCTGCTTTCCTTCCTCCCCCATGCCTAGCTGCTGCACTAAACAGGGCTCTGCCTCTTAATCCCTCATCTTCTCTTCCAGTCCCCTGTGTCACGTGCCCTATACCGTTCCCTCCCTGAGGCCCTGTTTAGTCTCCAACTCATAAGCATTTCACGGATTATTTGGGGGTGATGGCTTTCAGAGGAGTATGCTGAGATGTGTGTGGAGCCAAATCTGCAGCATCGTAGTGTCAGATAATATTCAGATAATGCCGGAGACATTCTGCAGACTTTGAAACAAAGTATGATGGTGCAGTATTGTACGTATTCTTAGAATATCACAAGCAGCAGTGTTTCTCCATTTTAGAAACAAAAGTCCTTCCAGGTCACTGCATGACTCTGTTCTTGTGCAAGATTGAATTAGAGGTAAATTGGCTTTGGTTTCTTAGAATGACTGTGCTCATGTCGCGTTGTATTCTGTTCACAAAGCTAAAGGCTGATTTTTGTTCTGGTGGTTTAAATTGTCTGATTATGGTAAGGTAAAACACTATGGAAGCTGTTTTTTCACTTATCTTATTTGATTGTCAGTTTTAGAGCAGGCTTGTCGGTAGGCCCACTTAGTGAAATTATACAGGTTTGGGGAAATTTTGGCTATTCTATTTGTAATATTCTGTTCTACTTGAAGACTGGGACTAAATTGAAAGCATTCCTCCTCTTTTTTTTCTTTTTTTTTCCCCTCTGCTCTCCTTCAGAAATCATGGGATGTTGCTTTGTATTTTCCTTGTTGGTAGTTTGAGATACAGTTAGATGCCTTTCTAAGGCTCAGCCTGAATCTGTGCAGTACAATGCAGAGTGATGTGAATGGCCTGTTGTCAGCGCTGGTTAAAGAAGCTGTGACAAATCAGCAATGGAGATGGAGCAGGGGAATCAGTTTACAGCTAGGAAAACTACAATGGCAGTTGTATTGGGAAATCAATGTTCTTTTGGTGTGTTTTTTTATTGCCTAAATGTCAGTGTTTCTCAATAGCTTGCTCATAGGAATAGGAGTCAAGGGAATTCTCAATGTCCAAATCATAGAACATGTGCTATTGTTTGAATTCTCCTCAATTTGTGAGCTGCTCGCAGCAGGCTGTAGTCATGTATCATGCTGATTTTTGGTATCTGTTATGCATTATTTCAGTTTCTTATGACTTTTTTCTTCCTTATTTACACAGGGGAAGCAAAAGGGCAAACTAGATCAGGAAAAAAGAGCTTCAAGATGTAGCTTTACTCAAGAATGCATTACCTGGTTTGGCCTTGGGGTACTTTATCCATGTCTTTCAGTTTACCTATCTGTGGGGGGGGGGGGAAAGAGTAGTGCCTTCCTTAAGACCTTGTAAAAGCTATTACTGTGTTTGATATTGAAGGTTATTGTGGAGGAGTCACAGGCTTTTTCAGTACAATGCAGTCACAGGTATTGGTTTGTCTTTCTGATTGCTGTGAAACAGTTGTTAGTGCTGTGCTTTGCCAAAGACATCATTATTCTGTCTAGAAAGTATCAGTACAGCTTCATTACTTCCTGGAAAGTGTTTGGTGCAGTACAGATACAGGTCTGGTCCTTCTCAGTTCTCTTTGTACAGCACGTCAATTGAACTCTGCTCCATTTTACTACAGCTTTAGATGAGACCAAATTATAAGTTTGGAAGAACTGGGATACGAATCCTAATAATCAGATTTAGTGAAAGTAAAATGAATGTGGCCCAAATCTCTTAGTTCCACTTTATAATTTAATATTTTTTCATTTTGTTTAATATTGCAGATGTTTTCAAGTTTTTAGAAAAATATTTACATTAGCATGAAAGACACAAGTTAAGCTACATAACTAGCTTACGCGATCTGTGATGTACAAGTTGTTGCAAGATCCCCTGAACAGGAGGGGAAAAATTAGAAAAGGGTTGAGGAACATTTTTCCCTAATCGGCTCAACTCTTTGTCCACACTGGGAAAACACACCACACTGGAAAACGGTTAGCCAACAGTTTTGTCTTTAATGTGCGTAAGGACCACTGTGTAAACTGTGACCAATTCAAACGTCATTAAGTACCATTTTCCCTATCTATACTAACAGTAGAACTGTGTTCAGAAGTCAATGTGTTTTTACTGTGTGCCAAGTGCAGACAAAATCTGAGTTGTTCATTTTGAAATACGTACACCAAAGAGCTTTTAAACGTGGTAAGTCTATGACTAATGTAAATGCTTATAGGACTGTCGGGGACAATGTAGATATTTATGTAGATATTTCCCAGTAATGACTTTGAGGGTTGTTTGCTTTAGACTATAAAACAAACATAATACAGCCAGCCAAAGTTAGGAGTCTTTGCTCCTCTTAACAGAAAGAGCGTCTTCAGTGGAGGAAGCGAGGTGGTAAGAAAGCACCCAGGTGTGTTTAACTCACCAAAGAATATTGTCTTCAAAAGGTTACCCAGTAGCTAGTTCAGGCTGCATTTCAGAAGCATCAGTGAAGGCAGCAGACCAGTATAACCACCGTATCTCTTAGAAGAGTTCAAGCAGGGGCCATTTGCCATGGATTTCCAGTGATCCAGCAGCCTAGGGAGAAAGTGACCATTCAGGGCTCTGAGTACTTCTGTAGGACTGACTGCTAAGATTATATATGCTATTTGGTTTCCTGCTGATTAAATTATATTACAATTTCATCTGCCATCTGTCCATTTTAGGCACGCTAAGCAGTAGGCCTGGATGGGACTGTGTCCTACAGAAAGGCTTGGCTTTTTCTCTAAGGTTTTATTGGAAGAGAAGCGTGAGAAGAGTCACAGCCTTAGTCAGTATGGCTGCGTTGATACAAGGGCCCTTCCGAAGCGGGTTTTCCAGAAAGACTCATTCTAGTGCAGACAAGGTCTTGGAGAAACATATTCAGTAATCTCCCCCACCCACAAGCTGTGGTGGGGTCTTCTTCTTGTATTCTTAGCAGTGGAGCAGCCCCCTTGCGACCTCTCTTTGTGCAGCCACTCTCTTTGCATCCAGCTGTTTGCCCCATCTGCCGCATTCAGTGCAGCAAAATCTCCTTGCAGTTAGAGGAGAAGAGAGGACTTTCAGAAGGAATTGGGACTTTACATAAGAATTGTCATTGATGCACAAATTATTTTCTTTGTTTTGTAGTTCAGAAATGTCCTTTCTTTAAGCCGGCTCAGTGGTCTTTACTTTTTTTTTATTATCATTAGGTCCATTGCTTGAGCTGACCTTTTGAAAATCTCTTTTGAGTGGCTTTGATTTTGACAGGGGCATCCATTATGGTGTAAGAACACAAACAGCATAGGGGTTCACTGCCGTTTAATATCTGATCGTCTTAAAATAAGTATTTTCTTCCAGTTGCTTTGGTTGGTAGTTGAAAAGTGCTAGAAAAAGATCTACATATTTTATTTGTGATGTGATAGAACTGGGAAGGAAAGCAATAAATAATGATAACAACTCTTAACGTAAACTTGTTTTCCACTGGTGGTTTATACTGTTTTCTTTGTCAAGCAGTGAGTAGTCCCAGCGTAAATCATGTCTGTGTATTTAAGGTTCGTGTTTGAGCAGTTCCCAGAGTTGTCACCAGATTTTCAACCGTCCTTGCTATTTTTACTGTGGATTTTCCCGCTGATATTAGGAGGCACTGCCCATGTACTGGCTGATCTGTGCATGTGTGGCGGCTAGTCCTCCTAAAGAGACACATTTCTGGAAATTCAAAGGTAACTCTACTAGAATAAATTCTGAGGGCTAGAAGTTGTAGCACAAATGGTAATATATTTGAATTACACAGTAGCTCTTTACGGGAAATACTGATTGCGTGTTGCACAGAGTTGCACCAACCAACATCAGTGTAATTCACAAGTATGCCATGTCTTATTTTTAATCTTACAGCGCAGTACACTGCACCATGCATGCTGCATGGACTTGCTTTTATTTTACTGCTTATAACATGTGAACTTGGGAGGGGACTTCAGATGTCCCTGCACCTCACACAGAATCCTCAGGCCTGCCTGGTGCATCTGCTGTTGCAGCCAGTCTCTCGACCACATTTCAAGGTGACAGTCATAGCTGCCTCCAGACCTTTTAATTCCAAGGAGGGGTCCCTGGTCCACTCAATCCCAAAGTTACAGTAAAAAAAAACCATTCTCTCAGTTGAGGAAACATCAGGTCATTTCAAAAACTCACCCGTCCTAGTGCGCGTGATTAGATGACCTATGGCAAACCTTTAAAATTGCATGCATAGGTAGATTTGGTCTCTGTTTTTCCCCATACTTGAGCCTGAGGTAAACCAAGGCGTAGAATTGCAGTCAATAAAGCCTTTATCTGGCCCCGAAGGAGGGAGGTGCTTGAATACCTCTCTGTATCCCTTTGCTTCGTCAACCCCAACTCTGCAGCAGATGACCAGATGGCCACAGGATGTGTTTTGTAGCTTACAAGATAAATCGCACGGCAAGCAATTCCCTTCCATCAGTTAAGGACACGAGCATAAAAATTTAGATTTTTTTTTCCTAAAAAAGAAAATCCCTGAAAACTTGCCTTCGTGAAAAACACTGCTTCATGTGCAGCTGGGAGAATGTACTTCCCTTTTTTTTTCAGCTTAGGGCAGCCAAAAATTGTTTGTGATTCTCAAAAAGTTGTGATATTTGAGAAAGTACAAATCCAGTCATACTGAATATAAAAGATCAGGATTGTCTTTTTCTTCTGGACTTTGCAAGAAATGTGTAGCTTTTTGGACACTGCCTCCTGTATGACCTGAGATGGTGATGGGTGAAAAGTAACAGCCGCCCCTCTAAGGAGTTATGAAAAATACTGGCATGTGCTGTTAAACCACTTAGAAATATAATAAGGCAAGACAATGAATAGGATTAGAGAAATGTGGAAGTTTGTAGAACTGGTGGCAGTGGTTGACCACTTATATCCACCAGCGGATCTTGTTCACAGGGGAAGTTGGAGGAAAGCTAGCTATTACTACGACTTTGTTTGCTCTAAAGGAAGAGGGCCCAGCAGAAGGGAGCTTCAGATAGCAGTAGTGGGCATTTTGATGTATATTTTTAGTACAGCTAAGATAACGTTTCTAGAAGCGTAGCTTGTGTTTAAACTCTTATTTGGGGTTCTTGGTTTGTTTCATTTTGTTCGGGGTTTTTTTTTATCAGCACTTCCCATGCATTCTTTCTTTCCTTTCCCTGGCTTTTCTAGCTGCTGTTCTGGAGCAGCGTTCTTTTATTTTAAGGTGTTTGTAAACTTTTTTAAAAGTAGGTTTTTAATGGACTCGAAACATACGATGTTCAATAACTGCTTATCAGTGTGAAGCTGGGTCAGTTTGCTTTCATGCTTTTACTTTCATGGCCTTTATTTTCACAGCCTTACACTTTTATTTTCATTCAGCAGTAAGACAACAGATGCATTTAACATTGCTTTGAAAGTTGCTCACCTGGCTGGGAAAGGTGTACATTAGAGATTTGAGTCTGCGGTTTTTCCTGGGTTCGTTCATGACATTGCACGTGTATTTTGTGCAGTCGAACATTTAGATAATCCGTCTGGCAACTTCCATCCTAATTATTGTCTGGAATTAACTTTGCAAAGCTGAGAAGTATCATTTAGTTTGTAGTACATTTTTAAAGGTGCATGTAAAAGATGTGACCTATCCTGTGTAGCTGTGGGTAGATAGGAAAATGGTTTTGAAACACTTCCTGTATTGCCAACAATTTTACTCTGCCCAAGCAGGGGAGGAAAAAGGAAATTAAAAATGTAATCTGGCCATATTTGAAATGCTGACATGGGTGTTTAAAACTGAGGTGTCCTAAAAGAACCAAGAATGCCTTTAGAGGTTGGTATTTACAGCCGTTTTCTTTCCCTTTATCGCAGTCACAGCACACTAGCTGGGAATCTAAATAAGTAGTCAGCTGAATATACACATGGCTAGGTTATCTCATTTCTAGCTGCCTGCTTTGTTTATCAAGCACTTATGTAACGTTCCGAATTACATTAAGGCAGGGTCGAGCTTTGTATTCACATGCTGTTATCCTTGTGCTGATAGGAGAGATGAACGGAGCAGGGTGTGAGATGTTTAAAGGGATGGCTGCCTCTGCTCTCTCTCCTCTCCTAAGCTTAAGACCTCAGATCTACAGCCCATTTCTCTTTTGCTTTCTAGCAATTACAGTGCAAGGCTGCGAGACTTTATGCTTCACGCTCGTATCAGCAGCATGGAGGCGCACAGTTAAGGCTGCGAAGGCAACAAGTGCCAGACTGTAAACATTGATTTGAATGCTATCAAACTGATTTGGGGTTGGAGATAGACCAGGGTTTTTCAATACATGTTTACAATTAAGAATGTAAACAGAATTTCATGTTTATATGCCCCAGACAGAAAAAGAGGCTTTTAAATCTCTGGTTTGAACTCCTTGAAAATAAAAGAATTCAACAGTTAGGGTAGAAAGGAAAATGATACTCCTGCGAGCATTAAATCATACCGTTTCCTCGCTCCCTTACTCTCCCTCTCCATCACACACACTTGCATACAAAAACTCAGCTGCAGAGCTGCTATTTTTCATTCTTCTCATAGACTATACCCTTTTTCTGAATGCATATGCGTGCGACGGGGTTTTGTTTGTCCTTTTTCTTTCCCCATGGCGGGATGTAAAAAAAGGGGTTGCCTAAAAGACATATTGAAGTTAATAATTGTCTGTTCAATTAAAGACCTTTTCAATGGTAACACAATACAGTATTTTGGGGGTAAATAGGTTGATACAGACTCACTGTGGCCATTACTTAGTCATGTTACTCATAAGCATCTAACTGTAGCTAGCCTGAACTGGTTTGGGGATTTTGTTGGAGTTTTTTGGTCAATAAATCATAGCCTCTCTTGAGACTTATGAAAATTCCTTTTTAGCCGTGGTAGTTGCTAAGTAATGTCCCTACTTGGATAACAGTTTAGATACCAATCCTTAAATTGATAGCTTGCAAACAGACTGCTAAATTTATGCAGAGAGCCTTTCTGGACAAAGCCAGCCAGTTTATTTGCTGCTTTTTACAAGATTAAAGCCTTGAAATCTCTCTCTGCTTAAGCTGCTGATTGCCATCTGAAGTTTCCTTAACTTAGAAGTTCATATCTGAAATAAAATCTGAATCCAAATTTCCTTATTGTCTTAATTACTCACCCTAAAACCTTTTAAAGAAAAACAGGCCTTTGTTTTCAGTTTTGGAAATTTTATTCATTACTTCAGTGTTCCTGTCTTTGCAAATTTAAGCCATTAAAAAAATAGTGCATTAATACAGATACCAGACTTACGCCATCCCTGTTTCTGATTCAGTTTTCACTTAAAATTAGCTCCAGTGCAGCCAGCAACACTCCTAGACGTGGTATTACGAATGAATATCTGAAAAATTCTACTTTAGAAAATTAAAACCCCTTCTTATGTAGAAAGAAAAATAACCACTTACTTGAGTGAACTTTGGCATTTGAATTTTAACATAAACTTTGATTTTTTCAGAGAAAGATTTATATGGGATTTATGTTGAGGCATGCAAAATATTGTTTCACACAGAGGCAGGTTTTGTGGCAAAGTTTATAAAATTAGCATTTCTTGAAGGTCATACTTACACGATGGCTTTTATGGCACAATGAAGTTTATACAGAGCATCTGAAAGCTGTCATAGCAAACAGGAGGTTTTGCTGTAATCTGTAAAATAATTGAGAAAATCCTTACGGCACTTTCCCTAAACAAGTGTGGGCACTAGTAGCCCTTTATAAATTTCTGTTCTACATTCTTTGCATTTTACATAGTGTAGCCCAACTGTTTTACATTTTTGGTTAAGTTACTATTAAACCAGCTTAAAAATAAATGAAACGTATTAAGCGTTATCTTCTTTCCCCCTCACCGCCATAACTGCAGGCTTAATTTTTAAATTTTCAGTGATGCATTTCAAGAGGCCAAGTGAGATTAACAGCACAAGCTGCAAAATCGTACGTCGCTCACCCACTAACAGGGGCCTTCTTTTCTGTGAGTTTCCATAAATTAGATGTGGAGCCAAAGCAAGCGGAAGCTATTTTTAGTGCAGCAGCAGCAGCAGCACTGCAGAACAGAAGCTGGTGGAGCGTCACGTGTGTCAGGCTGAATCAAAGGGAGTATCCCAGCAATGTGCTGTAAACAAAACAAGGGCGCTGTCAAAAAACAAGCTTCAGGTACCTAAAAAACCCAAATCAAAGCCTCACGTGAGAAGCAAACGCACCGGCTTACGAACTGCGTTTCTTAGGAGATTTTCCTATTTTGCAAATACGGGAGCGTAATAAAAATTCTGCATTTCCTGGTGTCCCGTTGTCTTGCTTGATGCAGCCCTTACGGTGAGGCATTTTATTTAGAAATCTGTATTTTTCTGTTGCTATCTCTTATCAAGTGTAATTGTTGTCTCAAGATACATAAGCATAGGAAAAGCAGATGCAGCTGTCTGCAGAGCCACTGCGTAGGGGATGTCCTTGCTGTGAAAACACTGCTTTACAGCCTGTGAGGGGTTGCTTTTCAGCAAGGAGAAGACCAATGTGAGCTAAGACTTTATTCTTACACGTTAATTGGATTGACATGTTCAACTCCCAAGATTTTCCATTCATAATTAGTATTTTTATTATTTTGTGTATTTTTTGCATGAAATGTATCTGTCCTCAGAAATTATACATTAACCTGAGTAAATACTCACTGAACCTTTCAAAGATTAACTTTTATTTACGTTTGCTTTGGTTTCCATGTGTCCGCATGCTTTTGAAGGCACAAATGTACTTTAACTCAGTAATTTCAAGACTGTTACTTAAAATTACTTGCCAAGCCCATGGCATGAAAGCTTATAGTCAGTCAATAGCATCAGTTTATTGTTACTCAAGCAGTTGAGACACAGCCTTTATGGAGGTTAAAAAAGGTGTCAAAAATTCTCATTTCAAGTGATAGTTTAAAAAAAAAAAAAAAAAAGGCTGCTTCCCTTCTTCCTGAAAACCATCTGTTCCGGTGATGTATCCTCTGTTGGTCCTGCAGGTGCATGTAATTTAATGAACTATAGGGTTGGAATTTGTTGGGGTTTCTCTTTCGGGAGCCTGGGGAGTGGGAGAATGTTTGCCACTCTTACAGTAAATGCAAATAGCTGTGAAAAAGTGAGTTGGGAAAAAGGATGTCAGCCTGAGAAAGCTGAAGAATATGATTTCCCTACAATAGCAGCCTATGCCAAAAAGGGCTAGATGGGATTAATACACAATAGACACATAAAGACAAACGCAAACATCAATGCCAGCTGTGTCAGTACTGGCACAAAGGGACTCTTGAGTGCAGCAAGTCCCTCTTGTTACCTCCTCGCCGCTCCTAACCGGGTTTTTCCCCTGGGCTGGGGGAAAAGTTGTTCAAGCCAGCATCTGGGTTTGGAAAGAACAATGATATGGATGAGCTCTTAGGCTTGTCAAACATGGCACAAGTCCTGCATAGGTGCTGGGAAGGACTCTGATTCTTCCTGAAATTGTGGGTTTAATAGACTGCAATGTTAAAGAGGAGCTGTTAACCTGGTCTGACCCACAGCGTATACTCTTCTGTTCAGCCAATATGTTTTAGGCAAGTTGCAGCCAGGGGTAAAAAACATAGACTATAATGTTGGGAGTAGGAGAAGCTAGGAAAGAGGAGTAGAAGCAGTAAATTGTTAGAGTGTTACCTGCATATCTTAACTCATTCAATAATGCTAAAGGTGTGAACTCTGAGCTGTTTGTAACTATTCAGACATTAGCCTTTCTTTTTTTTAAAGAAAGTATTGATTTTTTTTTGTGCCAGAACCCCTTTCTAAGAGTGTTCAACATTCTCTTCTGAAAAGATAGCAAAAATATTTGATATGATTTATACAAATTTTCACTTTATGTAGAAAGAAAAAAACAACAGCTCTTCTGTTGGTAATAAATAAATGTTTTCAAATGTCTGTAGCCAAATCAAGGGAATGTCCAGCTGAACTCGGAATCCGCAGCTGCTGTTTGAGTTGAGAGTCCAGGTGTCCTGTGCTGCCTTACCATGAGATACGACAAGAAAATACGGCAATGAATACCTCTGAATAAACACCTGAATGTCAGCTTCTTGCTCCTTGTCACACCATTCCCTTGCACAGATACACCGCCTCCTTATTCCAATACCCATTGGAAAAAAAATGCCTTTAAAATCCAAACTGCAACACATTCTCATGTCTGGTTTTGCTAGAATGGCTCCTACCAGCATTTATTGTAACTTCAGACAATAAATAAGCTGAAAACATTTTGATTTGAAGTAACTACAAATCACAGGAAAGGAGTTTGTCTTCAGCTAGAAATTTTATGGTGTTTTCAGGCCTCAGAAAAACAGAATTCAGAGAGCAAGAGCTAACTGTGATTTTGCCGGTGCCAGCAAACAATGGGCTGTTTTCTGTAACAAATAACTTGCTGTTTATTCTGAGCAAATCTGCCGCACTTGAACCAAAGTTAGTAATCACCTACGTGTCTGTGGCCAACCTAAGCAGCCTTTGCAGTGCCGACGCAGCTCACGAAGGGCTGGGAAGTTGCGTGTGTTGCAGCCACCACGTTTCCTGTCCCAGCCCTGGGAGGAAACCGAAGCAGGCAGCCAGGGTGGGGAATCTCCTGCTCGCTGGATGCCGCGTCGGCCTTTCAAACACACACCTCAGTGTTATCAGTAATATGCAAGATAAATAAAAACGGTGTGCCTGCGAGGCATCGTGAAGCCAAGCCGTATGTCACATCCAGCTCACAAATTACAGCTTCTGCAGCTCAGCTCGCCATGGAGGCATCTATAAAACAGTTTTTACTGAATGAAGTGTAGAGCAGAGATGGCACACTTAGGATATAATTGCATTGAGCTCTTAGTGATGCAAAAAAAAAAAAAAAACCCACACAGGTTAAAAAGAATAATAGTTGCTGTGAATCTGCTATCTACAGGGAGACTTGGAACGGATGCTTCTTTACTGGGATATTATGAAACCTAATCAGTTATGACATGTATGTAAATAAAAAAAATCTATAAAAAGCTATCGTATTAACATACGGCAATATAATTGAAAAGGAAGAAGATTCTTGAAAATTATGCTGGGTTAACATATGACTGCTTAAATTAACTTTGGCTTATAGGACTGTTTTAATTATGTAGTAAATCAAATACAAGTAGATCAAAGCTTGCGTTATTATATATAGTTGCAAAACCTTTTCAAGGACGTAATATTTGTAATCAGCTCGTAATAGCTGTAATTTTCTTCTTCCACCATCTCTTGTAAAGAAGCTGCTATACATGAGCCTTAACTTTTCTCTGATGTATGTATTTCAGAAGTTTTTCCTGGATTTCTTCTTTTTGCCAGCTCCTTTTCAGGCTCTTTGAATCTTTTAACACAGACTACGGGTGCGATTGCAGCCTGTCTGGAAACACCCAACCTGCCATTAACCTAACCAGTCTGGGCACCTGTGCAGGAGGAAAAAGCTTAAATACAGCCAGGTTTCTAAAACACTGGGCTCAGGCACTGCAGCCTTGACATAGCACATACACTGCTATCTGTAATTGAGCTGGCTAATTTAAATTTCGGTAGATGTCTGCAGTAGTTCTCTGTATGCCTGTGGATCACCGTGAAGATAATGTCTCAGTTATAATTTTCTCTTATCCATAGTTACGTACCTATGCTGTAGGTGTCTTTTTTTTCCTCTAATGTGAGTTTCATAAGTTCTAGTTCAGCATTTCCTCTTCCTTATCTGAACCATCCTTTCTTTGATATTTCTCTCTTTCTTTCTTCACTTCCACCTGCCTGATACATCTTGCAGCATTATTCTCAACTCTCATCATTTGAAATAATGATACTGGACTTTAATAATATCCTCTGTTTCTTAGCTCATTGGGAAAGTCCCTCTTACCCATTCTGCAAATGTGATGTATTTAGCAGCTTCCACACGCCTTGGTGAACTTCAAAGGTAAATGGCAAAGTGTGCTTGATTTCATTCTAGGGAAGAAGGTGAGGTTGCTGCATTGATTTCACTGTGAGTAGAATCAGCTCATAGCTGCATATTTACTTAATTCCTCCAGCATCTGAAACATGGGTAGACACCTGTTCCAGAAGCTAGGTGCAGGGCAAAAAGAAGTCTTCCCCTATGGGATTAAATATTGAATAAACTTTGTCACAAGTACCCAACCGGAAGCAGAAAAATCCTTATTTTGTGTACTGTATGTTGAGTAAAGCATACAGGTGTTTTTCTGCAGTTGTGAATTGTCTTTCGTTTGTTTCTCCTTTACATTTTCTCAGCTGATTTGCTTTTAACTGTTATGTTCATCATTGGATACCACGCATAGGAAGAGTTGCATACTGTGCGTACAATGTCAGAACCAACATGCAGATGTGGAGCCAAGGAGGTGATGTTATCTGGATTGTCGTCAGCATGGGTACAAACTACAGCTCATCTGTACCCTCAGTTTCTAAGCAAAGCCCTTGCTGTCAGCAAAATACCATGCAAAGGGTCCCCTCCCATAGCGTTGTCATGCCTGTGTCATAGAGCAAAACTGCTCTTGCTGGCACAAGGGCTTCCTCCTTGGGGTTAGGTCTGCCTCCTGGCTAAATGATAGAATAATTAAAATTAGAATTTGTGTCAGGCAGCTGCCTGTCTCTGAAAAATATAGATATTTTGTGGTATCTGAAATGGTGTTTAGATTGTCTGAGGGGCACCTTGGTACTGATAAGTAGTGCCACATCTTGATGTTTGGCATTGCCAGTTCATCTCCTTCTTCCCAGAAGTGCTTTTTATGCTCACTTTCAACTTGTTGATAAAATGAAATTCAGCCCTTTTTGCACAAATTCAGTAAATGGGATTTTATGTCAAAAAGCAAGACAGGAGCCGGGGAAAAAACAGCATTTTGTCTCAGTGTGCATCTTGCAGGTGGTGCTTCCCTCAGCTACTACTTGGCAGGAGGTTTTTTTGGATCCTTCTATCCAACTAGATATCCTACTCAGCAGTCTCAGCTTAAGGTTTCTGAAGAAGATCTTGCCCCAGCATTTCTAATAAATGGGATCCTGAAACGTGCGCCCCTCTGAGTTGGTGTTTCCAAGATGACAAAAAGTTGTTGAGTTACAAAATTAAAACTCTGTAAGCAAGCAGAGGAATCCCAGCAATTAATAGAGAAAGAGTGATACGATCAAGCAACTTTCTTAACTGCAGGAATAGTTCTTTCTTTGGATAATCAGTGTGGGTTGCAAGCGGGAAATAGTGTGTTTGAGTTCTAAGAATTTATATAGCTGTGTCAGGAAAATAGTACTTGGGCTAGTGGTGAGGGCTGGGGACCTTTTTTGAAGGGATCGTGAGAGAAGGCATGAACTTAGAACAATAGCATTTTAGAATAAGACTGTGTAATGTAACTTTGAACTATTTATAACATGCAGAGAGATAGTGCAGGTACTTGTGTTTAGTGTAATTATGCTTATGCAATCAGCTTTTTTCGGAAGATATCCATTTGACTAGTTTATTTTTGGAAATGTACTCCAGGGTGCTAAAATGTGTATCTATATATCTGTCTTTATATAATTTTCAGCTTTGGTTCTAAATCTGGTTTTTGTATCTGTCAGGAGATATCCTTCTACCTATAAACGCTGTGAGGCTGATTAACGACTGATGGCAGACAAATCTACAAATACCAAGTTTTTGGCATCATAAATGAAAATGCCTTGCTTTATAAGGGGGGGAGGGGGAGAGATTAATTTCCTGTTTAATTTCTACAAGAAAAACCCCACAGCCTAACCAGATGGAATTTCTTTGTACTATAAATAAGCAAAGCTTTCCTTCTTTCATGGCTTCAATTTTGATATGTTTCTATCTAAATTGCTTCTTCCACAATTTTCCTCATACTGCTGGGTTCAGAGATGTTCCTTCAGATGCTCACTAGATGATGTAAATAACGGAATGAAGCTCTTCAGTGCTGATACAGATGTGTGTATATATATAACTCTAAACATGCTGTGTGGCTAGCTGGGGCAGTCGTGATCACTTGAATGTATATTCTGGGGAAAGTTAGAATAAAATACGTTTTGCCATCTTAAAGATGCTTTGGTGCTAATCCAGGTAAATGGTTTTATTAACAATTATAGAGAAAGAGTAGAGTAATTAATTTATGCACTGCCCTAAAATGGCTGGTTGTGAGTATGTGAAACGCATTTTTTTCCCCTCAAAATGTTCCGTCTGTATTTCATGTCATGTCATAATTTATTTTCTCAGTTGAGCGTAGTTTTACAGTATTTTTTTTTATTAATATTAATCCATTGGTTTCTCATTATATCTTTCATTCCGTTCCTTGCCTTAACAATTGTATAACATTGGTCATTTTAGTAGAAATTATGATGGCACGATACGCTGGCTTCGTTGTAAAAATTTACTTCCAATCTCTCATCGTATTGAATTGTACTTTCAGTTATGCATGGGCATGTCCTTGACGTTTGGTGTCTAT
Source organism: Ibidorhyncha struthersii (assembly GCA_013398815.1). NCBI lineage: Eukaryota > Metazoa > Chordata > Aves > Charadriiformes > Charadriidae > Ibidorhyncha > Ibidorhyncha struthersii. The sequence goes on from VZSZ01001077.1 coordinate 718,185, forward strand.
ATGATATCTAAAATAAATTTTAATTGTAGCCAGCTTATTATTAGACTTCAGGTGCTAATCTGTATAGTTGTGTTTGAAGCAGTAAATACAGAAAAGTCTAGTTGGGTCACTGATGCTGTTCTCCTGTGCTCTACTTCCAGGCGCCTCTCTCTTCTGTCACATTTAAAGATAAAGACCATAGTCAGTCAAATTCTCGATACAATCAAATTTTATCTTAAAAACAATTTTTAAAAGAATACAGATAAGGTAGGGGTGTAAAGGAGTGAGTTCTGATAGCTTAATTCACTTTTCTGGTCCTTTTTTTATTCTCCTACTGTAATGAAGCAGGACATGTGTGTTGCATGATGTTGTATTCCTTGCCAGAACAGAAAACATTTTAAGGTGAACTGAAGAAAATCAATTACGTTGGAAAACAAATTCTACATGCGTAGTGGAAGATACCTCCTAACAGTCGTATGGTCATCCTTCTCAGAGGATAAGTTAGCATTAATTACAGCAAATTATGACCTGGGCATAGTATTAGTTTTCCCAGTTGTTTGAGCAAATCGACGTGCAGGTCTTGCCTTATAAAGCAGTGTGTGGCTTGGGGGCCCCTCAGCTTACAGAGCAGCGCCTGGGTTGGTGTGGCAGGTGATAATACCCGTGGCAGTTACCAGACAGGTAGAAGGCACTTCCTAGAAGCTAGGTCGTGGCTTTGTTCCAGTGTCCTCCTAGGATTATTTAAATTCATCCACGTTGTATTGGGAAGTATTTAAAATGTAACGTGCCAAGTTAGGAGGTAAAGCTGGAGCCTGGCTTGTTCCTAGTGGCTTGATGGAGGTTGCAAAGGAGTCTGACAGCGCTGATGTCTCACTGTACACTGATGCTGATGGTTCCTGCAGGTCAGGTGCTGGCAAAACCGCCATTATGTAAAGTGTTATTTATTACATTTATTCTATCCTCTGTTAAGCATGCTAATTGGAAGATACAAGAGAGTGCTAACCATCTGTATCTAAAGCTGCTGAGTTTTAGAAAAATCTCTTTACAGGTTACTCTTAATAGCAAGATAATTAGACTTGTGGAGAATGACACACGTGTGATCATTTCCCAGAATAAAAAGCCACCTCTGTACCTGCAACACGCTGTGCAGTTTCACCTGTTGCAGGACTGTAGTTCTGACTATGATGTTTGGAGTTGGGCTGCAATGAGCAAAGAGCGGGGTCTCCATTTGATTTAAGGGGAGGACCTTCCTTCAGGCTCTAGGTGTCTGAAATTTTGCACACATTACTGATCTTTTAAGTTTACGAACAGTCTCATTGAATTCCAAAGTCTTGTTGCACTCAATAGGATTACTTACATCCTTAAAACTATGCTTGTGGGTTAGTCTCGGTAGAATCAAAGCTTTTCTTGCACTGAATTTCTTAGTCCCTCTGTGTATCTGAAATACTTAATCATTCTGACGAAAGAAAAAAAATACTGCAGGAAAGTACAAGGCTGTCCCATAGTTGGAATATCTTGCTGTTGTTTGTGTTTATTTTATCTACATTTTTTCTGAAGTTATTAAAATTTCTTCTTACCTGTAGCTTCTATGAGAAAATTACTCACCTTGAAAACGGTGTCATTTTTGAAGAACAGGTCAGCAGTTTTTCAATGCACTTTTACTATGCTTCAGATTAGTTCTGGTCCTTATTTCTTTCCTACCGGCGTGGGCTGTCAGTCTACATAATGTCTGCATCTTGTCTGGAGGAGCAGGGGTGGCCCAGGACACCTGCAAAGTGTCATGGTGGAGCCCATCGCATGGTTTCTCAGTGCTGAGATGGGAAGAAACACAAGCAAAAGGCATAAAAGCAGTTGGAAATGTCCCTGTTTCCGCACTTCTGTGATTTGGCTTTTGTCCACCTGGTGTTTTGACACTGAATCCGCTCAGAAGTGCGTTGCAGTGCTTGAGCTGAATTTAGGTCAGAGCAGCCCCAGATCCAACACGTAACCAGTAAATGAAGATGTACGTCTTAAACACATGCAGTTTATTACTTGCACGTCTTGATTTGTTTTCCATTTGTTGTCGGATTTTCAAGGGTTTGTGTAGGAATACATAGTAGAATACTGAAATTTAAAAACCACAGTCAGAAACAGTTCCTTTAAGCCTGAGTATGACTTTGTGCCTTTTGAATATGGATAGCACTAAGACCTTCTCAAAAGAACGTCATGTAAAATAGGGAAAGTATCAGCACCTGCCGAATTAAGGAATGATGTTTGCTTTCAAAATATCATCACAGTTATGTTGTAAAGGTGTACTTTTTGTTTTAATTTAAAAGTAAATTATTTTTCTGAAGGAAGAGTGAACTTTGGGTGCTTTGAAGTCTTAATGCATGATACCCTGTTGCAAGACAGACGTTTGTTGAGGGCAAGAGATCAGTATTTACAGTGCTGGTGTTAGGACTGGATTATTTGTAATCTAATTAAGAAGGTTACGAACAATTTGAAGGGATTATAAGATTAACAATTATCTGCGTGTTTATTTGATTAAAATAAATGCCCACAGACTTGGCTGCCATACCTGCACTCTGGTATTTGGGATCAGAAATCCCATTTAATTGGAAGTAGAAAATCAAGCAACAACAAAACTTCGTGGTTTGATTCTGTTTCTCTGGTGACTTTAATACAATGTCTCATCCCTAATTAATCTTTGCTCTATTTGCACTGAACTACAATGCACCTTATTATTCAGAGCCATTTTGGAGAAAGGTTTTTCAGGTTTTTTTTGTAGGGGAGGGACGAGTGTTTTTTAAAACAATATACCATTATTTTAAAAATTCAGTTTTGAGGTACTGGGCAGAGACGGTAGTTCTACAGAATACTCCTTTGCACAGGGCTGGGATTTTGCAGTTTAGGTCTGGTATCACTTAGTGAAGCTTCCCAGATTGATTCTTTGAAAAATGTCCACCTCTGTGTGATTGAGAGTTTCATCTCATTGTGGAGCCAAGTTCCTAGAGGCTAAAGGTCCTCATTCTTCTTCACACCCTACTTTACATCCTCCTGGCTCTATCTCCTGAGGACATTCACTCTCCTAAGCAATAGCATGAAGAACTTTTATATTAGAATTTTGTTTAATATGGACTTTTCTGGGAAAAAAAGGTCAGATCCTTAGAGGCCATCACAAAAGTGGTTCTTGCCCTCAGGACAGGTGCCGGGCACACTCCTTCTCAGAGCATTTGCCATCGTCTGAGCTGCAATGTCACACACACACACAGTTTGATGGAAAAAAATAATTTGGTAAGGAATTTGTTGGTCTAGGAGCCCTCTGGTTTGCAGTGGGAAAGAAAAAGCAAAAGGATAAAAACGCATCTACTTTTCTCCCTGAAAATACAAAACTTGTACTTGCTTTCACAGCTCAACCGCAGGATGACCTGCCAATGCACCACCAGCTCTACGTCATTACGTAAATGCGTGAGTGATGATTCCATATTTAGAGAACAAATGATTCCTGGTTTTCATTTCCACAGGTTACATGCAAGTTGGGAATGATATTTTTAATCTTCTCTTTAAAAGAAAAAGAGAGAGAAAAGACAACATCTTGAGATCTGAAGTGACAAGTGGCTTCGGGTTTCTGACATTTATGCCTTAATTGTATATTCCTTTTCAGCCTTCTCCAGCTGCTATTGCATAAATCTTCCACGTTTTTTCCACTAACTGTATGGGTGGAGAAGACAAATTGGAAAGTTCAACTTCCTTCTTCATGCCTGTTTTTAGGAGCTTTAGAAGTTGTCCAGGATTTAAAATCGGCCTCAGTGGAATTTTTTTTATAATTAAGCTTTTATCAAGCTTCTGCCCTTCCTTGCAGATGTGTATGTGGTACAAAGCAACAGTTTCTACGAAGTGAGAGGGTGACTTTTCAGCTGTAAAGGCTGAAGTTGTTCTCACAGTAGCACCATGATACCCTAAGGGGTGGTGGCAGTGTCTGCGATCCTGCAAGGAGCTGCAACTGCCAGGCTTCCAGGTGGCTCCACACAGGTCCTCAGCCTGGCTCCGGCGCTGCTGCTGTATTGCAGCACCAGCACAGCATGCCCGGTGCTGCTCAGCCCCCTCCTTCCCTAGCTCTCCTGCCTCGGGCCATAGATGGTGTGCAGGCACTGGCAGCGAGCCTCTCAGCACGGAGCCCACACAGGGAGCGGCAAGGATTGCCTGCAATGCCGAGTTCTCTGTTATCCACAAACCAAGACCCCCTTTGCTCTAGCTTTTCGTAAACCACACCCCCAAAATGACAGCCGCCTGTTGGGTACAAGGTAGAGAGATTAAAAACAGAAGCGTAATGTAATCTTTAAAGTAACTTGGAGCAGGACGTAATCAGGTTGTTGCATAATTATTTTCCTCATTCCTCAAACCCAACTCATTGTATTGTTATTTTAATAGTACAGATGCACTGTTCAGTGAAAAAATCGAGGAAAGTTGACAGGAATGGAAAGATAGGTACAGAAAGTGCAGAGTTAGGAATGCTTTTCACAAAATGCCGTATTAATAGTAAACGTTAGTGTTAACATGACTTACTGTCAAACGTACAGGTAGCAGAGTTGTAGGGCTCGTTTTGAACACTAAGTTTTATAACCCTTGTTTAAATAGCTTGTAACTATTAAATGGAATTAGGCTAATTATTAGTAAGTTGGACATGGCCGCTGTATCCTTCTTCCTTCCTTTTTTGTAGTAACAGTTCATCTCCTCGCTTCAGCTCGATGCCTTCCTCCAGCTACCCGAGGTAATCACTCAGCTGAGCTGTAGGTGTTATGACCAATTGCTTGAATACATTCAGTGGTTAAATATATCCTGTTCTAAAATGGGCAGGTTAATGGTGATTTAATGAAAACATTTCAGCAGCATCAATTGTAAAGATACAGGAATTTTCTTATGAGTCTAATAGTTATGTCTGGCATTTGTGTCCACACTGCTAGACCTCTACTTGATGTTGTTCTTATTTTCACCTGGTAATTTCTAAGGCAGCTGATCATATACAGATATTTTTCTGATAATGTTTTTCATGTGCAGCTCCAAAGTGTGTTGTGCATGGGAGTAAGAAGGATGACCCGTCTGCTCTAGATTACAAGTAGGGAAGCTCTAATAAATTCTGCTGCATGGCGTAAACAAGTTTGTGAAGAGCAGGCTTTGTGTCGTTCCCATCGAAGGCAAACGGTTACCGTGTTTCTTCACTCTGCTAAAGGGAAGGCAACAGATCCACCTCTGAACGATGGGTGAAGTGGTTCTGTTTGGTGTTTGGGGGTAAAATGCTCTGGAACCGCTGGAAGGAAGTCAGTCTTCATCATCCTTCCGTCCTGTAACTCCTGAGCCATTAATTTTTGCCCTGTTGTGTAAGGTCTTGAACACTGACTAGGTAGTATCCTATTCCAGTAACTGTGAGAATATGCTGGTGAATCACACAGCAGCCCTGCGCATCAAAGGGCTGCTCATAAGAGTTTGTGTCCAGCATGTCCTTCACACAAGGCAAAGGTATGAGAGCGCAACATTAAAGCTGGGGCAAGGACTAAGGAGTGCAGAAGAGAAATGATCTGCCACCATACCTCATAAACTGCAATAAGGAAAAAGAAATTATACCAGGTGCTCTGCAAGGTCTGCATTAACACTTTCTCTGTTCCCACTGTATAGGAAGCTGGTCACCTTTCTGACATTGCCGTAGAGCAAAGTTTTCAGTTTTCTTACTTTGCACTGATGACGTACTTCACGGCTTACATGCAACCCTACAAAGCGTCTTCTCTGGTAGGATGTGTGTTAGGAGCCCTCATATTCCTCAAATGGTAGATATCTATAGGGACTCCAGGTGCTGTCTGTGTCTTGGAGCTTCTAAGACATCCTCATGAGAGCTGGTCCAAATGTGATCCATGTGATCCATGTGGTCCATGTGATCCAAATGTTGAGCCTTGGAACTAGTGCCAGTCCTCCTGTTTAACCCCAGCACTCACCAGGACTCCAGCCATGTCAGTTCTCTGGATCATGTCAACAGCTGACAAACACGTGGTAGGTGAAAGCAAACAGATATGCTCTCATTTTGCTCAGGATTTTAACACACCATTCCTTTTATTTACACATCGCAAAAAATACATAGATCTGAAAACAGTAATAAACATGCATGTGTGCTTTTCCTGGCCAGGAGTGTTCGCCACCCTGAAGAGTTCACTTTTCTTCATCTGCGTTTTCTGGGGGCTACTAGCATCCTCTTTTTTGAATCGTCTGGTTTGACTTTTAGACGTGAAATCTCTTGGCAGCAAGTTCTCTTGCACTGAGCTTGGACTGGTGCCACAGGTAAACACAAACTTCAAGTGACTTCCTTTTAAGTCTGTGTTTTGTTACCTTTGCTTCTCCTGTTTGGAGATTTTCTGCTTTCTCTTTTATCAACCTCCTATAGAAAACTCCAGTCAAACTGGTTTTTCCTTTCTGGCAATCACCATAGCAGACTTATTATTCCAAACCACTTCCACTGGAGTAAGTGATCTTTAATTTTCAGCAACCAATGCTGTTCCTAACCTGGATTCGGCATTCTTCAGGGCTCACAGCACTTGGTGGATTTTGTGAACACTAAGAGGATATCCACAGTGTAACAATTTTTGAAAACAAAACCATCAACCAGAATGTGTAAGTTGCGCTGAAATAATTTTTCCGTATCACAGCAATATAAACTTGCAAGTAACAGGGAAAGCTGTATTTGCAACGTGCAGTGAAAACACATTTTGTTAACTTCTGACATCCCCTGGCAACCTTGTGGTATATGTAGCTGGTGCATGTAAACCTCAGGCATTTGACAGCTCCAAATATTATCAAGGCTTTTGCCCATAGTTCGGCATTCCTGAACATAAACGTCCAAGTTCTTTTTGAAGAATTCACCTGAAGAGGTGGAGGTGAGATTTCCTATGCACTTTAGTTAGTGGGACATAAAATCAAGGTTTTGATCTGATTCCATCTAAAGGCATGTTCTCCAGGTTCTGACGGGACAGTTGCATTCTGCCTGTGTACCTCATCTGATGTTTGAAGTATTCTCTGCTTCCCTTACAGCACCGGTCTGTGTAGTTGCTGGAAGATGTTAAACAGTTGTTTCATTCAGACAGTAGATAAAGAGATCCTAGTCTGTCATACGTGAGCTCACAAAGCAGTCAGGATCCAGATCTCTCCGGATAATGCTATATGACCTGTTTTCAGGTTATTATCTCTTGGTCCTCTGTTGAAAATTGCACTTAAAATTGCAGAATGTGCTCTGTGTAGCCTTTACATTGCAGAACTCAAACTTGTGTCTATATAAACACTCTGCAGATGTATCGATATGCATATAATTATTATCAGCCTAGGACTGTTCTCTCACGAGGAAGAAGAAAGTTCAGTGAAGTCAGTGGATTCAAGCTAGTGTGAATGTGGTCAGAAGGAGGGTCTGCATGTGCCGGTCTAAGCCTCAGATTTTATCAGTGCTTCATTCTTAGTCTGTGTTTTGCAGCATCTTGGCTGCTTGCACCCCCGGGAATAAAACGTCTGATCACATGCGACAGAAAAATATCGTCCCTTTTAAAATAAATAACCTTTCCTCTTCTTTCTCTCTTTGCCTGTCTTCCCTCTTCTCTGAGATCCTGTGTAGCAGAAGTTGCAGATGATGAGTCTCATTTCTGCTGGAGCCTGTTAACCTTTCCATGTGAATGACAGTTCTCCAGATTTAAGTCTTAGTCAGTGTTTATGTTAAGAAGAGGGTTAATGATGATCCCCATAGGCCTCTCGCTCGGAAAGCAAAAACATCTGCTAAGCCAAAAAGTGGCTAGTTTGCTAAATTTAGAAGGAAGACATGCATTTCCCAAAATTCACACCACTTCTTAACAAATTTAAGGCACCAGTGGGGGCAAGCAGTTATGGAAGTCATACTGTTTATTCATTTTTTCAGTTTAGTTGATGTATTTTCTGTTAAAAATATGAAATGAGATTGCTGTTATTAAGCAGAAGAGGGGTACTACTAATATAGCTGAAATGCTGAATGCAGTTGAACTTTTTCTGCATTTGTAATAGATGGACATGTGCCAAAGCCTGTGAATCTTAGAGATGCTCTGCAGTGCATACTGAGAAAAGACAACTTAGTGGTGGAGAAAGTGAGGTTAAAATGGAAGTCTGCTAGAAAACACTCTTAACCGAGCCTATAGACTAGGAAAACTCTTCTACGGCTTTTAGCCGTCTTTCTTTATCCTCACCAGGCACGCTCCTGATTGCTGTCAGCTCTCTGGCAGAAAGGGAGAAGGGTAACCTGGTGAATGGTGACCAGCCCTCGGTTGTGACCATCGTCATCCATCTTTGCTTTTAATGTCTCGGCCAAAGTCATCGTCTGTAAATGGGGTTTAAACTAGAGTTTTCCTGCTTCGTGGGATTACCGTACTTTGCTGCATAAAGCATCTTGTGATGGCTTCGCTCTTGATGACTTCATGGTGGCTGGGGCAACAAAAGGAGATGGGTAATACGCTTCCCTGTTGAGCTGCTCATGCCACCAGTGGGTGGTACGGGCACTGGGACAACAAAGGGCCATGGCTTGCGTGTCTGGGAGAGATCACCATCGGTAGCCCGAGACCCTTCCCAGTCTTGTTGCCCCTCTCCCCCCGCAGCGAGCTCAGAGTGGCCGGTGCTGCCATGGAAGAACGCAGGGGGCTTCGTGGGGGAACACAGGAGGTTTCGTCGAAAGCGGGTAACGCAGTGGGCTTCGCCGAAAGTTGCACAGCCCAGGATGCATCCTCCGTGGTCCCCAGGGGGCTGGTGGGTGACCCCCCTCCAGCTGCCGCATCCCCCCCAGCCCCGCGCGGAGGGCTGCCCAAAGGCTTTAAACCACAAATCCTCAAACTTCTCTGGGCTGTCAAAAAGGCGGCAGAGGGTTTCAGCCACGGCTGTACGTTGCTCTCCCCCCT